>JAQGAK010002076.1:0-23414 GCA_034696945.1 Lipothrix lubbocki
GCTTTGCAATTGGCATAAATAAATTGTATTTATAAAAGTACTTGCAATAAAAAAATAAAAGAAATAAGCAAATTGTTGGTTTAAGTTATATCTCTTAGACATATCTTGATTGACAAATGGCGTTAGCGCCAGTTCCAAAATGGTCGTCATACTTAGATAACGTTGTAAACATTTTAAATATAAGGAAATCAAAGCTACGGAAACAAGGAAAACTATCCAAACGACAGGTTCAAATGGGTGAAAAAAATCATTCAAAGTGCTGATTATTAAGGACGAGTCATCTTCTGAGTACAGAATCGTCCACCAGGAGTAACCTTGGAAAACGGACATCGAAATCCCGCTATTTGCTTGCATTAAGATTTGTGGTATACCAGTAAAAATTCCGTTACAAATGTTGGCCTCGTGGCCCAATTGAATCGAAAAATTTTGCTTAGCAGCTAAAATCCGGACTAGTTCTAACGTCGGGGAACGCAAGGGTCCTGCATAGTTTTTACGACTTCGTCTTAACATACCTATAAATGTTGTTTCTACGCTAATATAAGTGGGTGTAACAAGAATTGAAGTTTTGAGAAAGTTTCTGCGAGAAGTTTTAATTGTTGATTTTAAACCCATTTTAGGAATTAATTCAATGTTTAGAGGCAACAAGCAGTAGTTTTGCTTTCGACAATTGAGACTAAGGACTTTAAATTTGAATGCCGTTGAATCCAAAATGAGATAGTTAAGGGGTACTTGACATTTGTTCTCTTTTTGAAGTAGTTCATGTGTACTGCTGGTAACTGATATAAACATATCATCACGCAAGTTCACTTCGACGATATTTGATATTTTTTCTAAGGAATCCAATATCATATTTTCTGACGAATTTCCTGCAAGAATAATGAACACTCGACAGGAATCTCGTAAACTGTCTTTGTGGGGTTGAGTCCTATTATGGAGGGTGGTGAAAATTCGTTTGGGGATTGATAATTGCTGGAAATGTTCGTAAATATTATTGGCCACAAAATTTTCAGAATCTGATTCATCTGGACTAAGTTCAAAAATGGAATTGCTGCAATGTTCTACGGATTTAATGACGCTTGAGATTTCGTGCTTGATGTTTGAAGTTTCAAAATTCATTCCCAACACTGGAAATAAAAATATTACAAGCAGTTTTGGTGGCTTCATTGTTCAGTTATCTAGTTTTTAAGATAAAGAAATATTCACAACTAAATGCTGTTTATTGAATGTCGGTGAAACTAAAGCTAAGTGGTAAATATATTTTCTGGACAAGACGTGGACAATAAAACTCCACAAGGCCAGCTCGTGTTAGTGGTGACGACTAATGTGCATTCATGTCATCTATGATATCCACGTGTACGCAAAGTGACCTAATGGATAAACTTTCTGTCATGGTGCCTTACACTATTAGTACACGTATAACTCACGATTAGTGCAGCTGTAGCGTGCTAATTACCTTGGATTCCAAAGTTATCAAGGTCACGTTTTTGGTATAGCTCAAAGAATTACTAGAGTAAGTGAAGAAAACAAGAGTAACATGCTTTAAAACAAAAATTCATACGCGTGTACAAACAATAGTGCAAAAACCTTATTATTAGCAACATAAAGGTCCACCAGAAAAATAACAAAATTACAAATGATGACCTCGATAGGAACAGTTCAAAAGATTCTTAGACAATATATTGAATATGGAAACGGGAAAGTGTGTCAATAATCTTCCTAAATTGTAAACTTAATATTAAACTGGAACATTAAAAGTTTTATATTACTTCTTACTGGACGTATTTTATACGTAATTATATACAATGTAATACGTGTAATATACAAATGTACATATATACAATTTTATGTATCATCCACGGATATGTGTGCATGCATCCGCCATATAAAATAGTAAATAATTTTAACAGTGTAAATAAAAACTAGCATTGATTAAGTTTGGAGTTCTAATAGGTTCTCTTTGATTAACCAAATTAAATATACTTGGATCTCCAGCGTAACCCCGTATTCCCAGAGTATGTATTTTTGTTTTTCAGCATACAGAGTACAGCTATGTTCCAAGCGTCAAAATCGAACAACTAACATTCAACAACTGGTGAGTTCATATGTCAAATGAGAGTATACTGAAAATTAAAGTTAAAATTTTTGTTAAATTGTTGTCTTTTGTGACCTTAATTAATACAGATGGCACTAATTCTAAAATGATGGCAACACTATAACAATAAAAGGTAATCTATCTATAGCCGATATCCACAAAAACGTATATTACATAATTTTTACATTTTCATTTTGACAAATAAATATAATAATTGCATGTACCTAGATGGTTCTACCTTATAATAATTATTATTATTTACGGATCGATGAATTACGACCAATATTGATATTGAGTTTCATCTAGGTTGACTTAACTTAGCTGGAGTTCCCAAAATGCGATTTCAACAAAGAAAACCACCATGGCCACCGCATTGCCCGTCGCACATAAAATCGCCAGAGCTGTTAATAGTGTGTCGTATAAAGCGAGTGGCAAAGCCACTCGCTCCGTTGGTTGGTCAAATGTTTTAAAGGCTTCACCTCTAAACCTTGCACCCTCTGGTTCATGCTTGAATACGGTTTTCCAATCCATATAATGTATTTCATTATAAAGTTCCTCGTCTTTCTTCTTCCAGAACTGAACCAAGCCGACACTTTGCATAGCTCTGTATGTCTCTACAATGATGTCGCTGCTGGGGAGCCAGAACATCCATACCATGGGGAAAACGAAAAACTTCTCTTGACTGGTGTAATAATTATGATGGAATAATATCGGTCGAACTATTAAGGCGGCATATCCGTACTTCGACTCTACAAGACTCGCGCGGTGCTTCTTGCCATGAACTTCGCGAAACATGTCTGCTGTTAGATTGTCTGGTACGGTTTGAAGTCCCGTGACAAGGGTTTCGTGGAGTTTTGTTATAGATGGATTGAATTGCCCGCTTCTGTAGAAAGCCAAATATATATCTAACAACTTCTTCCAAGCTTCCTCTACTGTGACTTTATACCCATCTCTTTGAAGATCCAAGAAAGACTTCTCAGAATGAAATACTGTCGGCACCACAAATGAACTCTGGAGCTGACAAAGGTAAAAAGTGTTTATAAATGTACATGCTACAAATACATAGAAGAAATAACCAAAGTTTTTATTTAGTAGTGCGTGTCTTCTTGACAAATCGTGATTTACGAATGGAGCCAGAGTTAATTCCAAAATGGTTGTGGAATTTACGGATCGCAATAAAAACTTTAAATATAATGCCAACATTATCGCAGTAGCGAGCAATGCAATCCAGACGGCTGGTTTAAATGGATTGGAAAAATCCTTTAGGATAGTAGTAGAGGCGTCATCTTCGGAGTAAAGAATCTGAAACCATGAGTATCTATCAAATACGGACAACAAGATGCCGCTGTTTTTAGTAACGACCATTAGTGGTAGTAGTGGAGCAATTATGTTACACCGCCCTGTTTTGACCTGGTCGAATTTACTAGAAAAGTTGTGTCTCTCCCCTAGAATCCTTACAAGTTGCAGGGTAGGAGATCTCAAAGAGGTATCGACGTATCCTCGACTAGATCTTAGATACGCTATTAGGCTGGTCTCCAGGTTAATATATGTGTTGTCTACTTTAACCAACGTTTGGCGAAAGTTTCTTCGTGGGATCTTCATTAGAGATTTTAACCCAAATTGATGAACTAAAGGTAATTCGTTATTCAGGGAATGTAAGCAGTAGTGCTGACTCCCACAATTAAGACTAAGCACTCGGAACTCTAACAGCGTCAAGTCCAAAATCAAATAATGGAGAGGTACTAGACATTCTTTTTCTTTCGTTAGCTCATATTTATTGTTGGTGGCTAATACAAAAATATCATGACGGATGTTGACTTCCATGACAGCTGCGACTTTTTTTACAGAGGAGAATATGATGTCCTGAACCGGTGAATTTACAGCTAAGAAAATAAAAAATCTGCATAATTTTGATAATATATCTTTGTACACAGGAGTTCTATCCGTGGATGTAAAATATATTTTTGGAATTGATAACTCCTGTAATATATCAAAAATCATGGTGCTTATGTATTGATCATCTAATTTACTACTACTTGGATCTAGCTGAATAATATTAATGCTACAAAACTCTACAGATTTAATTAATATCGTAAACCTGGATGTAATCGTTGAAATATCTTGATTCGTTCCAACGAGTGGTACAATTAAAAATAAAATCCTTATTATCCGGTTCATTGTACAAACAACATTAAATTAATAATTTAATTAATTAATAATAAAGTACCTTATTAACAATTTAGTAAATTATTTATTTACTTTATTTACAGCTTCTAGTCCTGTACGTCATACACCGTGGATATACTCTGCAATAGAATGTAAGCAAAAATAATGTGATGAAATATTTGTGTAAGTATAAATGTTTTTGCATTCAGTAGTTACATAATGGTAGGTTAGACGTGTACAAAAGCACTGGAAATTGCACCTTCTATTTATGTACTTACTAAAAATAAATAATAATGGGATATTTACATTTAGGGTGACATTATTATTATTTGTATGTACAGTGGTAACAATTGTTTGTACGAGAGTGCCAGTGTCGGTTGCAAATGTCCAATAGACTACAATGATTCTACATACATTGTTTCCGTCATTGCACGTAATTGTACAATTTTCATACTTTAATAAACAACAAAACAATTTTTGCCCTTGAGGTCACTTTATTGATTAGCTATATACTTTCAGTATTTTTAGACATTTTAATCTAAACCAAAAAAAAATTATTCAGTGCTGTCGTTAATGTAATATTATGCTGAATTAGCATAAGTTTATACGTATGTTATGTCTAACTGTTTGATCATCGTAACCATTTAGTCTTTTGAAAAGCAGTATGAATGATAAACTTTACTGCCATTTATTCTTTACTACCACAGATCACTTTCATAATCCATTTCAAGCATACCATTATTATTTTGTCTCATTTTGAGTGTTGACGGAGCCATGACAGTACAATTCCCAGAATTAAAATGAAAACTTTCAGATTGAAATGTTCTAAAAACAACAATTCAAAAGAGCTGGCAGGTTGTGAGAGTTGATGTAGACAATGAGTGATTTCAAATATGAGGTAGTGCAAATTCGCCTACAGCAGCAAGAAAATTAGAGTTTTGACAGGTGTGGTGTCAAAAATGCCAGCGTAATTGAGTCTTTTACACATTTTATTTCCTCGGTTTCATGTAAGCATGTAATCAATTCAACCGTACCATTTTATGAATAATCAAAAACAAATGCTTGAAAATATAACAATAATAATTATTGTAATTATTACAGAAATGAAGTTTACGAGCACAAACAATAGTGTATCGCTATTGTATTCAAACAATAAAAAATCAAGTAATTAAAACCAAAAGGAACCAATTTTATATTCAAAATTGTCAAACTAGAAAAAACTTTCCCTTTTAAATCACCAACGAAATCAAAGCAATACAGAAGAGTATTCTAATCGCAAACCATTTGCACTAAAGTTTAAGTCGATTCGCTACTAATAAAAGTGCTTCATTTTAATCTAGAACATAACCATTCTAAACGGAGAAACCATGTCTGGAGATTGGGACAGTGCACACGATCCATTCCCCGATTCCTTGGACGATCAATTGACCGGGATCATACTACCGGAATTCGTGCGGAACAACATTGGCGACTGGGGCGGAGCGATTGCCTTTGTAAGTCCTTGCATTTACATCCCTCGGAACTCTAACTAAATAACAATCAATTCGAAAATTATTGCTTCATTTTAATAACTGTGTTAGACATATATAATTATTTATTTTATACAAAGTTTTACATTAAGTTATGCATATTTTGAACAAAAATCATAATAGGAAAGCTCAGAAAATGGAGTATCCTATACCCATATGCAAGTACTGAACGACAGCCAAGTCTTCGCAAAATCACTGATAGAGCAAGGGTTCGTCAAGGGTCAAGTGTTAGCTGTGGTCTTACCAAATGTGCCTGAATACTGTACTATCGTCTTTGGATTGTGGGAAGCTGGTCTGGTAGCTTCACTTATAAACCCTGCGTATACAACCAGTAAGATATAAGTTATGACATAGAACCTACAAATTTTGTTAACGCAAGTCACAAATACATTTTTGTACGCAGCTGAAATTACCCACCAATTTCATTTATGTGGGATCAAGGCAGTCATAACTAACAAGGAAGGCTTGAGAACAGTCCAGGGAATTGATGGGGTCGATAAGATTATACTGTTGGGTGAAACCGAAGATAAGCACATGCCAACTTACCAGGAAATGGTCAGCGGGGAAATATCCGAAATAGAAAAGGAACATCTATTAGTGAAGGGATCCTCCATAAATACTGAGCAGGAACCGGGTCTTATGCTGTTTTCCAGCGGAACGACTGGTTTGCCCAAAGCGGTTGTGCTAACGCATAAAAACATTATGGCAAATGCACTTCAATTTTATCACGCCACAAAGTCTGTGAGTCCGTTTGGCAAATTTAATAAGCAGGAACATACAATCGGCGTTTTGCCGTTCTTCCACGCTTTCGGCTTTCAAGCAGTCGTAGTACTGACGATGACGAAAGGCGCTCATACCATAACTGTTGAGAGGTTCCAACCACCATTGTTTACCAAGGTCCTTAAAGAACATCAACCGACGTTCCTGGTACTGGTTCCCCCGATTCTTGCCTTTTTGAGTGACACAAGCAGCATAACGGGTGACAATCTCGGGTGTGTACATACCGTGATTGTTGGTGGCGCTCCTACTCCACACGCTGTTGCACAGAAATTCAATGAGAAATGTTCCGCATTGCTTTTATGGGGCTACGGTCTGACGGAATTATCTCCTGTAAGTCATTTGTGCTTGGAACCAAAAACGGGATCTATTGGACGGCCGCTGCCCATGACATCTGTAAAAGTTACTGATCCTAATACCGGTAGGACTTTAGCAGTTGGGGAACAAGGTGAAATATGTGTACGGGGACCGCAGGTATTGATAATTAAAATCATTTCCTTAATTATTTAATTATTAAATTAAATATTTATTAAATCATTTCCTTAATGATTCAATTATTAAATTAAATATTTATTAAGAAATTAGTTGTTGATTAATAATAATTTATAATTATTCATCCATACATTATTTATTTGAATATCTATATAATTTAGGTTATGAAAGGCTATTTCAACAATGACATGGCCACACAAGCTATGATTGACAAAGATGGCTGGCTCCATACGGGCGACTGGGGATATTTCAACCATGAAAATTATTATTTCGTTATCGACAGACTAAAAGATATTATTAAAGTTAAAGGGTTTCAAGTATCTCCGACGGAGCTAGAAAACTTACTTATGCAGAATGATAAGATTCTGGAATCAGCTGTGATTGGCATTCCGGACGCTATTGCTGGAGAATTACCAAGAGCTTACGTGGTTGCAAAAGATGGCGTCACCATTTGCGAGCAGGAAATACATCTGTTCATTAAGCACCATGTTGCTACTTTCAAACAGCTCAAAGGTGGAATAGAATTCGTAGAAAGCATTCCTAGGAATCCTACGGGGAAGATCTTGCGAAAGGTGTTAATGGAAAGATACAAGCAGCAAGCCGGAGAGAATTCACAGGAGTAGAATTTATTAGATTGCGCTATTTTTATTTCAGAATTCATTAGATTGATGGGGATTGGATATTACGTAGTATTTTGAATTATAATACTAATACTTATACGTAGTTTTGCAGACTTACGTAGGTAATTTTGTATTAAATGGGATAACATAAGAGGTAAATACACCTGGCTCCGTTGCTGCTAAAATGCAAGAATGACTATACAGCGCGAATATTCCTTTTAAAGTTTGGAATTTCAAAAGTTACTGTCGCGTAGTCGCGTTTATTTTTAGCAATGCGTAAAAACAAATGCGGTAAGAACTGAAATATTTCCCGTTCTCACTACAACATGGCTGAGCAGTTTTCCAGCAGCAGCGGGGTTTCACTGGACGTACATGTATACGCGATACCGCGATCAGGTAAATATTCGGCATGCTTTAAAGCAACATAGTCAGCTTTTCAAATTTGTAAAATATCGTGTAAGTGTAGACATCGTGGAGATAGTTATATTTGCCTCTTCACTAATGATATAAAACACACGTATATGTTCATATATAGGTACTGTACATTGTATTTTGCTGCTGTGACTTGACCAAATTAGAAAATCAATTTAATTCCAAGTAGTAAATCGTCAAACACTTGACGCGGAGTTATCGCAACTATATTATCTGTCATACGATTCAAGATAATAAGAACTATGTAATGATTGATTTTTAGTGTTAATTAAATAATTGTTCGAGGGGCTTCGTTGAAAGGTTTACTTTACAAGGAAAACGTGAGAAAAATAAAGCCAATAGTTTGATTTCTTCCAAATTAATAACCTCAGATGCAGTGACAAAATGTTGTCAATAAAGAGCCTAGTCTTATTTTTACCTATTTTTTCAACCTTTCATGCCGTTTATTGTGCATTAAACGAGGAATACTATACCACAGGAATTCCATACAATACCACAGGAATTCCATACAATACCACAGGAATTCCATACAATACCACAGGAATTCCATACAATACCACAGAAATTCCATACAATACCACAGAAATTCCACATTCATCGTTTACGTGAGTTTTGTTAATTAATTGTTTATTATCTTTACAACTGAACGCTTAACCTAAAATGAAAATTTTATTTGTTCGTTGTCACTGATTACTTCAAAATAAATCCAAATGATATTTTGTTCAATTTTTTCAACAGAAGCAGATACATTTACATGATAATTCTTCTACTTTTTATTATCTCTGCAATTGTGTTTATATGCCGCGTTTGCCAATGCTGCCCGATGAGTAGGAACAGAAGACTGCAACAAAATTTACCTCCTCGGCTTGAGAATATTGGTATTAGTTTTCTTAATTTAAATAAATATTAATTTTTGTTTTTTGGATTTTTAGTTGTAACGCATTGTGACAGCTTTTATTTTTTATTTCAGAAGATAGTGCCGATGAACCGCCCACAAGAGTGACATTTGCATATGTTACCGCATATTCTAGTAATCCTGCCTACCCGACACAATCTGTAATGGTCACTGCAGTAGAGTCACCATATCGAGATTATCATCCGAGGCAAAACTTGCCATACGACAGGCGTACTTATGTGGAGATGGAGCCACCTCCGTCCTATGAATCGGTTGTACAGCCCGCTCCAAATGATAATGTTACCTATGGACGTCGCTTTTAAATTGATTTTTAACTTCCCGACTTATTTACTATAAGTACACAAAAGTATAAAAACACTTTCTCAAAAATTCGTCCAATAAAGGTTCATTGCTTGCCTTTAATCCGATATGAGGAACTAATAACATATTCATCGGTAATAATAAATACACAATTGTTGATTCCCACAATTCAAAATATGTAAAACAAAAATATGCCCAAACTTCCAATAATGCCCACACTGTTGGTCTTAATTAAATTGGGATGTATTTTTTGAAATGTCTTGGTTCAATCCAAATACATGCACATTTGATTATATACCAATTTAAGCATTCATATTGGGATGAAACCGAAATACTATGATATCATTTTCTAATTTAAGCTTCGAGCCAATTCCGAAAAAGTAAATCGTATTAAATTAAAGGTAATTTAGTTTATGTAAATAAGCCATACAATATTGATCAAGAAAGAAAACGAGAACAAAACATATAGCTAGCACAACAGCACAAAGAAAAAATTCGTTGTAAATTACAATAATACACACTACAATACATAACAATGTATATTTTTAAACTAATAATTTATTATATTCTATGCATATACACCAGTTCACAATGTGAGAAACAAGCAACACAAATTATTCATACATCTTTGTAACCAACGATAAATGTACAACAAATGTCAATTATACTATTATACAACAAAGGACAAAAGATTTTTATTCTCACTCTAGATTAAATTCTATAAAAATGTATTTTTGTATGTTACGCAACTCGTTCCCTTTCCGTGTCAGTATCATGACATATACATACGTATGTGTATTGTTGATCTACTCATGAAGCTTCTAAATATGAAAAAAAGCATTAGCTGTTTATAGAATGTTTATCACGTATGTGAATATATGGTACCTTACTTCAACTTTATTTTGTACAAATAACCAGCTTTATTGAGAATTAAAATAACAACTTTCATGTATTCATTCAACCTTGATGGACTGCTTTGTTGTCGAATCAGGTTTATGATGACAACTTTTCTTACAACATTTTCACAAAAAATAATTTATTCCAGCACGAAAAGTCTTGAACACGGAGGCTGTTTGGCATGAGAAAATATATTTACGAGGGATCAACATTCTCATTGTTGGGTTGCCAGTGTGTGCAAGAGGGAAAATTGTTGTTAGTTGCCAAGCAGCAATAATAATGGATAAAATCCCTGTTATAGATATTTCCAAAATTATTAAAGATCCGGAAAATAAAAACCATTGGCTAGATATCGCTGACGAAGTAGACAAAGCTTGTCATGGGATCGGATTCTTCTATGTGGTCAACCATGGAATTCCAAAAGAGACGGTAACATATTTATTCTTGAACATCTCATAATAGCGGTTTATTCCATAATAATTTGTCAAAAGTTAAGGCTGATTAAATATTATATACATACATATAACGATTATGTTTTTGATATTGAAAGTTGTTAATTATTAATTTCAAATTTGTATTTCAGATTACATCTGCTTTCGAAGAATCGAAAAAATTCTTTGAGTTGCCAACGGAGAGAAAAGATGAATTTTCCATTCGACTAGCTACAAAATACCGGGGATATACACGTGCTGGACAAGAAATGTGAGTTATCTGTTTACACATAAGATGTAAATTTGTTAATTTAAAAATAATATTCTTGGATAAATAACATGTAAAGAATAAATAAACAATAATTAACTAATACATATTACTGATTAAATAATAAATTATTAATCGTCTTTCAGTTTACAACCAGGCACTTCATTCGAATTCCGTGAAGCTTTTGCCATCGTGGGAGTAGAAAGTCCCCAAGAATTCCCAGAGGAAGTTCCGAAATTCAAAGAAGCACTGCTAAAATTGGAAACTGAATATAATTCCTTGTCGCGGAAACTCCTCAAGATTTTTGGCATTGCCCTGGGAATTACTGACGAAGATTATTTTGTGAAATCTAATTTGGGATTGACCGACTTGGGAATTCCAAATAGAATAACCCTTCGAGCCCAGTGGTATCCTCCGCTTGGGAAAGACATTGAGATTCCACCCAACTCCGTTAGATGCAGTGAGCACGTTGACTACGGAATTTGTACGTTGCTTGCTCAGGATTCCATTGGAGGCTTGGAGGCAAATGCATTAGTGTTTTGTTTATTATCTTCCCTCTTATCTTTTACTTCTTTTTTATTATTTAATTGCTCCACTTGTACAAATGTGCGCATGATGCTCAATTAAAATTTTAATAATTTCTTAGGTCAAGAACGCTAATGGAGATTGGGTTCGTGCTACACCAATACCAGATTCCATCGTTATAAACTTGGGAAACGCCATGGAAGTTTGGACTGGTGGATATTACAAGGCTACTGTAAGTTCTATACTTTAGAGTAGAATGTTGAACAAGTTTATAGACTTGGATTAACCCTATAAAGAATTGTTTAAAAAACGTATAACTTTTGTATTACCAAGCCTCATCGAGTCCTGATTCCTGAGCAAGAAATTAGCAAAAGAACATCCCGCCAATCCATTGCTTATTTCGTACATACTGATGATGATTACTTGATTACACCTTTTGAGACCACAAAAAACATCGACTGCGGAAACAAGTTCGAGGTGTTTAATATGTTGGAAGATCTGGACAGACGTTTAGGAGCTACATATCAATACTGACCAATAAACTGGATCACGGTGTTAGAGCCAATAAGAAACTTGAACGCAATCACCAGGTGCTATATGCATTGCTTCAGAAGACAGTGTATTAGAAACAATTTCGGTATGTTAAGAATTAATTATTTTAAGTTTTAGGGAAATGGGAAACAACAAATACAATATATGGATATTTTCGAGAACATTTTAACAAATAGATGTAATCATTACAATATTGATCGAAAGAGTAGTAAAGAACTAGTAATGAGTAAAATTAAATATAACAGCGAAGCGATTATTGGCATGTAATGGCTTTTAATTTGTATAGAAAATCATAAAAACAAATATTAAAAGCGCAGCGATAGCGAAAGCTTCTATTGAAACGATGTTGGTGTGCGTCTGGCCTGTCCTAAAATGTTTTTCGGTTCAGCTTGGAAACTAGTAAGCAACCATGGTGTAAGCAGGATCAGAATAACTCCCAGCAGAATAAGTTCTTGTACAGGTTTCATTTTTTTAAATGATGTTATTTAATTTCAAAATTTAAAAAAATGAATATCAAATTTTAACTTGATTTGAAATTGATATGCATTTTCTAATACATTGTTTAGGCAATCGGGAGCAGGAATATACACCTAGAATGAAACTAAAATTACAATGTTCTGTAGTATGTCACCCTGAACGAAGTTTATCGAGAATAGTTCGCCCGAAGGCATACGCATCGCCTGGCCATCGAGCTGATATGTAATTATCATCGATGCATACATAAGCATACTTCTCATCTGTACAACCAAAACGGTTTTTAGTCCCTTCTTCGAACTGTTCCTTAGGGTTTTCCATAGCTTCTTTGACTTCATCCTCAACGTACGCATCGTAAGTTCTGTAGTAGCGGCCTAGTTTCCATGCCGTCATATAGTAAGCCGACCTAACCAAATGACAATTTTAAACACAAAGAGTGAACACAATGCGTCATGAAATTGAATTATCTGTAGTGTTAAATGTTACGATGACGATATTAAATCCTGAGTTTGTGATTTATAGAAAAAATTTGCCATTAAAATTTTACAAGTCTGAAATGACCTACTTCTCCATATATTTAGGAAGGCATGTAGATTTTCTTTTATAAAGGACGGATTTTCCGGTCTCCGGATCTACTGTTCGAGATAAGACAATAGTTCCATGACAAACTGCTGCAACTATTTTCTGTTTATTGTTAAGAAAAGGGACAATTTTTTCTCGGATGACTGTGTTTTCCAGGTACGGTTTCATGCCTGTAAAAATTATTTATTATTAATTAATATATTTATAAATTATTATTGATAGAAATTTACACACCATTGTTTAATATTTAATAATTTGTCAGAATTTATTTATTATTCGTTAATAGTTATTAATTTTCCATAATTAATAAATTATTAAAATTATGATTATATTAAAATAATTTAGTGCTGTTGATTGGTCGTGTCTAAACAAAGCAAATTACCTGTAAATAATTACCTTGTGCATGACCACCAGGAAGAAGAATTCCATCGTAATCGAATAAATTTACTTCATCGTATCGGAACGGTTTCTTGTATTCTGGAGATGCGATCATTTGTGAATGAAACTCAATAGCTTCTTTTGAAGCACCGAGCTGACCGAAAATTACTCCTGACAGCAGTAACGGATCACATTGACCAGGTTGGCCGGACTCAGTGGCAAAATCTACTTGCACACCTTCCTTTGTGAGAATTTGCCATGGAACCGATGTTTCTGTTACATCAAAGTCCTTATCAGGAAGGATCATTAGCAGCTTCTTCGACATGTTGCAAAATTATATTTTTAATTTGTAAAACGCACACTCTTAATTTCATTAATTATTATTACACACTGTAAGACTAGCAACCACCCAATGCGTAAATTAGCGTCAACTGTTTAGTTTTAGATTGTGCACACAAATATATTACCGAGTGTGAGAGATTGATGGGAGTCACACCTGAGTATTAACAATTATGTAACGACAAATGCGTAATGACTTGAAGGCCATCTGAAGTTGTGTTGTGTAAAAAAGACTTACGAATCTCGCTGTCTTGTCTGACGATGAGTAGTCGCAATTGTATAATAATAGCATACTTAATACTCCTCTGTCGTTTATCTCCCTTATGTACTTCATAATGCAATTTATCTTATCACGAGTGTGTTTTTGTGTTTAAAGCAATTACTGTTTTAACTCAATTAATATATGCTCAAAGGTCAAAGTCTAAAATCAATATGGCCTTAGTCCATAGTCAATAAATAATGGTAACATTGATTACCAAATTCCAAAGCCAAATAATTCATATGGCGAAAAGATGAAAATTGTCAACAGCGATAGAAACCCTATAAATACGCCTTACTCACGTGTCATGAGATGCGACATCGTTGCATTTACAGCCCTATTGTAATAATAAATCAGTAAAAACTAAAGTCTGGGCCCCAAAAGTTAAAAAAATGACTACTATAGAGCTAAATCCTCATCTATATTCACGGTAAATCTTTGTCACGTTTTTAAAATTTCGCGGCATACGTAATAACGGCTAATTAGATGTTTTTCCCGTGCAAAGCACGGGCTTAAAGCCATTAATTAATATTTATGCAAAGTTAACGACGACGAAGCCACATTGCCATTAAGTTTTACAGTTAACCTTTTTTGATAAATTACGGAAAATATTCATGCTTAAAAAATTATTTTATGTATTTATTGAACATAAAACAACGAAATTCATATATTGAAAATATTAAACACAATTGACACATAATTAAAGAATAATTAATGAATTAAGGTTTCTCTTATTCTAATTATTCCGTTACTGAAAATCATTTATTAAAATCGATGTATAACCTAACAATTGAATCTGGTAAAAATCGAATCAAAATTAGTTAAAAGTTCCCCGTAAAAGTAAGTTGAGTTACAGAAAATTAAAAATTGGGATGATCATAACTGTGTGTGCCAGATTCAATCGAAATGGGCGTCGCAGAGAACGGGATGATTCACCTGGGTCAGGTGGGTTTACGAATGGGTCAGCCAATATGAGAGCTGTTTTGCTTGGAGCACGGACTTTATCGGTACGGAACTCTCGTTTCAATCAATGTCAATCAAAAATTAACTGCATAAAAGAACGCGGACAAAATTATGCCTACTACATTGTTATTATAATTAGTCAGTAATTTCAGACTTATCTTGAAAGTCTGGAACGTTAATATTTTTTCTTATCATGAAATTACCAAAAACTAATAGTTTGCACTCACTGATGGGCAAAATAAATTTTTCAACAATGCATGCATTTAAATGGGAGCCCTAAAGGTCTTGGAAGAGGGTTTCACGGATTTGAAGATTATGACAATGCTATTTAGCCGATTTTCATAATCAAGGACCTTTTACGGGTTTAAAAAAGGTTGTATTCCTTGCTGTGGAAAGTGCAATTTAGACGTCAAAAATTAGCTTTTTTAGCCCTATAAGATAAAATAGCGACCAAACGAGTATGGCATACTTTGGATCGTATTCAGCACCAGAAGTTACCCTATCATCATTAAACAGAGTTTTTACTGTACATAGGGTTGGCTCCACAAAATTTCAAAGGTGCTAAACATTTATCTCCTCAATGTCAACTTTTTCTATGTTATGTTTTCGTTTAAATAAATTTAATATTTGAATTCTGCGCGCCATTTCCTTCATTTTGATTTTGAGTATACAAGGTCAACATGGTTGTGTCAATAACTGGATATGTGGTATTCAGTTCAGCTGAAAGCACATGATAGATAATAGATGATAGATTTATAACAATCAAATATTCACAAGCACTTCGGCCCGGTAGAATAGATAACTTCTGGGTCAGTTTTCACTGCATTTCTTAAAAGCTCCGTAACATTGATAACTTGAAATCCTTTCACTTCTGAATGGAATTCAGTCCTATTGAAATTTCTCCTGCCAGCAACACTAGAAAATACAAACGTTAAAAAGCATGAACCGGAAATTAATTCTTCCATTTTAATGAAATTTTTAATTCAGAATAAATCGACATTCTCGGATCTAGCTTTAGGTGTCGACGGCTACAAGATTCAAGCCACTAGCAAGGATGCATAGTAGCTGAAGCAAATCAAGCTCTCAAGTTTATTATTTACAATGAATACAAGCGGAATTAGGCCATTATTGGAGCATCAAAAGTGATGGAAACATTTTAAAGTCAAACATGCTGGCAGTAGTAAAATTATCCCTGTCCCTGAGCAATTTTCACAACTTCTGGATTCCATCGGAAGGAATGCCAAATCATTACAAAGTATATCCATGTATAACTACACCACTGGAAAAAATATTTTAAAGAATTCAACTTTTCCTTTTAATAGTAAATGACTGAAAAAATGCTTGAATTTGCTAGTTTTGATAGCAAGGAGTTTGCTCATATGCAGGGATATGCTGGGGGAATTTGATTTTTGAATTTAAAGACCTTCAAAAATTCTATTATTAAATATCTCATATTACCAAAACCCTTGTCACCCCGCCCATACAATTAACAGCTACAAGTGATCCAGTACCGAAATTCGCTCGAAGTCAGTTGAATAATAAGAATTATGTAGAAAATTTATAATAATTTGGAATTTACCCATTAATAACCACAACAACATCATTAGCCACGAACCAACGAACGTTGCTAATCAAGTCATCACAATATTCCATGACATAATTTAATTTACGTTCTGTATGATAATTTTCTTTTATCCATCTGATAAATATTCAAGAGCCGGTAGTCGGTACGTAAATCCGGCGGAACTTCTCTTTCATGTAAGTTTTGATGCAAATTAGACATTAAATAAAATTTCGACGTGATATTAAACTTCTTGATATTTTATTGCATCCAAAAGATCACGTTACAGTAGTTATACACTTTAACAAGCTGTTTGCACTAAAACCATATGACTAATCCTAGGGGTCTGCAATTCGCATCAACATTTATACACCACGATGAATAAGAACAAATAATAACATATGGGAAGCTTAGTGAATTCAATTCAGTTTTATCTCTACAATAACGCATTTTCAATGTTGTCATTTTTTAATACAAGGTCCACCAGTGAATGATTCACCTTTGAATATATTTTCATATCATTATGGTCGTATTCAACGCAATCGTCTGGTGATTCACTCTATGATTTCAGTGTTTTAAGACCAGTCAATATTTTGTGCGTCTGCACAAACCTGTTCGGTGTAAAGGATTAATTAAATAGTTATTTGTTCTTACCTGCCTTATCTTATCATGCGTCTCCTCGAATTATTATTGTAAGCCATCGTTCCGCATATTAAGATTACGATCAATAAAAGGTTACATACCAAAAAGCCAAAGGAGGTTTACGAGTTATTGAGCTTCGACTTCATCTATCACAGCTTTGAATACAATATTTGGATATTAGACAACATATCAATCTTGGTCTTTATTAAAGTTAAAATGATAATAATAATAATGTATAACTATTTATTAAATTGTTTTTATTAATACACCCAAAATGAATTCTGCTGCTACGGTCTCTCTTCGCATCACTACTCTTGTAACTAATAACAATGCTTATAATTTACTTTTTTTGCAGGATGCCGCTGTTCACGGACTTTTGACAATTATTGTATCTGTTGGTTGGGGTCTATACGCCGGGTGGGTGGCAGATATTGAAAACGTTTACAGCAAATTAGGCATATCCGGTGAAGGTCCAACCCCTCTGACGCACTTGGTCACATGAGATGGATCACCAAAGCGGGTGTAACACTGGTAAATATTTGGTGCTTGTGATTAATTCAATAATTTTACAAGCTTTTCACTTGTATGCATGCATTGCAAATTATTTGTGGTTCCAAAATTCTCAGCATCATAGTCATGGGGAATATTTTTCTACTACGCACATTTAACCTTCTGTGGAAAGATTAAAGCCTTTAGCTCATAAAAGCCAACAGATAAAATCTAAATTTATTATAAATAAAAATAATAAATATCAACAAAACATTGAACAAACCTTCATGGGTATCGATCAACATGCTACTGTACATGACTTGTTGGTATTGATTTTGCCCCTTTGATTGGCTCGATTTTGGATGATGTGCACATTTCCAGTTACGACGTCCCAGCAATAAAATAATTTGATTGCTTGTGGTTTAAAATTTTGGTATTTCATAGAAAACTAGGCATAATAAAAACCCTTCCTGTGCTTCCGGTTAGATAAATTGTTGCTTATCATTTATAAGTTAGTATATTATTCAATAGAAAAATGACTTACAGTAATTTGTTTATTCAGCTCATGTAAATCCAGGTACGTTGTATGTGGTCTACCCATCACAGACAACAGGTCAAAATATGGATAAAAATTTCAGTGCGACATTCGATACGTCCGAAATTAAAGTTTAGAGGTAATCCTACATGAATGGAAAGGATATGAGACTGTTCGCGCGAACCACGTTTAGACTTTATTATTGCCATGTAACTTCATGTAATTTATTGCACCGTCGGGAAAACGATAGAGGAAAAATGTGATCAGAGCTTTTGTTTACATCTGTTTATCTTATCATCCTTCAATCCGCTGACGCTCCAAGTGTGTTCCGAAATTATATTTAAGGTCGCAGTCATTAATCAGTTGATACAACTAGCAAGTTGGTTGAGCAGTACAATTTTTTTAATCTGGAGTCAGACCTCAACTACTGGTTTATTAAAATAAGTTCATTGTCAATGTTGCAAGTAGGAATATTTCTTTTTTCACTTTCAAGTCAAAATTTATAGAAAAAAAATGAATTCCGCAACAACCTCTCTCATCCTTCGCAACGTGATTCTGGTAACCGATTACATGAAATACTGTAACTAAATTAATTTTTAAAATAGTGAAGTACTCAATTAAATTAAAGCACTAACATTCACAAATTCAACTAATTAATTTCGGAAGTTTCTTAAATGTGTGTTTTACATATACAGGCTATGGGTCTGACATCTGTCGGACTGATGGCAGATATCTTTGATGAATGGGAACCAGTGGAAAATTGGACGGACCCACCAAGACTGTTTAACATTCGAAAAGAGAAAGCTTTCTTGGGTATTATGGTTATAGCAGACGTGGTGACAATTCTGTTGCTGGTCCTGGCATTTCTGAAAGTCAAAATGGCTCAAGTGGTAAGTGAAGCTCTCAAGATTTCTAATGATTAATATAATTTTCTGTAATTTATTAATTTATTTTAAATTCTATTCACTTCCATTAAAGCCAGAGGTGGTAAATGTTATGTATATTGTATTTTTAATGCTTTGTAGGATTCTGCTCTTAATGGATTGATGACAATCATTGTAGCCGTTGGTTGGGGAATGTACGCAGGGTGGGTAGCGGATATTGAGAACTTTTACTACAAATCAGGTTTAGGGACAGGACCTGAAGGTCCGACAGCCTCTGATATACGTGGACACATGAGATGGATTACCAAGGCTGGTTCAGTTTTGGTGAGTTCTAATAGACCAAGATACTTAATATAATAAATAATATTAAAATAAAATAATAATAACAAAAATCACGAATTATATTCATTAAAAATAATAAATTTGAATTTTTCCGCGCAGACACTAATGGGAATTAGCATTCCTTTATACTTGACCGTCGCCATTTTATCAA
This sequence comes from Lipothrix lubbocki, assembly GCA_034696945.1. Classification (NCBI taxonomy): domain Eukaryota; kingdom Metazoa; phylum Arthropoda; class Collembola; order Symphypleona; family Sminthuridae; genus Lipothrix; species Lipothrix lubbocki. Next base: position 19,597 of record JAQGAK010002076.1, read on the forward strand.
TCAAAAATACCAGTAAACAATGAATAAGGATTCTGGAATGAAATTAATTGCTAATGGAGGTGTCCAATTCTAAGTTACAGATATTACTCTTGGAATGTAAAAATTTGTACATACATGGTTCTACAAACAATGTTTTCGACATAACAATCTTCTGTATGTATTATCAATAGTGTCGTTTGAGCTAATTGCAGCAACGTTGCTCTAATAAAGGCCAAATTTGTTATAGTAGTTTATTCACACTGTTTGAAATAATTTATTATTCATTGTACTTTTTAATCGAGAAAGTTCTACTTATCATACTTATATATTCTACTTTGTAACATTCCATACAATGTCGCAGGTATTGGAATTAAACCATTAATTATAATTTATTTCCTGTCATTCCTGACATGGAAATTCTATATTCGATTATGCATTGAAGTGCAGGAAAAAGATTTTGATTAGATATGTATTTTACTCAAGTGTAGATATGTATTATGTTAGATTTTTAATGATTAAATCCCTGCTATCGTTAAGAACACTTAACATTAATTGTAATGAGGATTCACATATTATTATTAAATTATTAATTAAAGATGCATAAACATATATAGGTAAAGCCTTCAAATAATCAATGACAACTGTACGTCGATAAAATGTTTTTGCACATCGATATTTGATGTGAAATCATCGGTTAAAAGTCCACTGATATCAGCGACTTGATAACCTCAAAGGGAAAATATTCACATAATAAATTCATGGAGAAAGGTGAAGCACAACCAAAAATATCATATCTATACTATATGCTGATTAAGATCAATATTTTCCTGTATGTAAAATAAATACGTCAATTTCATGATTTCCTGCATTGCAACATGTTAATTAATTTAGTCGATATTAAGTAACAATGGATGAATATGATGACAACTATGTTGCGCGATTCAAAATGATAAACACGACATCATTTTAAATTATGATAAAATAAAAGTTTCTTATCATGTTGTCCATGAGTATGTTAAACATTGAAAGCGCATCGAAAAATGAATATTTTCCCTATCAATTCATATCCTATCTTCGTCGAAAGCGATTTTGCACTGCACATCCGATCTTATATTCATAATGAAATATCAGCCTTTGCCTGTTCTTCATTTCATCAAGTACTAAGGAAGGACGTTATATTGACAACAATAAATTAATAATTTATTTATAAAATAATACGTTTAAAAAAATTGCTCGTCTTTTTTTAAACTCGACTAACTGTTAAATTTAATTTGTGCATTTTAAAATGATTCCTACAGCTGTCTCTCTGGGTCTCCGTACGGTGACTGTGGTAATTGTTTTGTTCTAGATTATTATTTATACTCATTATATGTTCCATTTTACAACAGGCATTTTGAAATATTTTGAAGGCATTAAAAATTTAAAAAGAAATATTTATTTTAAACATGGCTGTTCATGTTTCAGACTCTAGGAATAATTGCTTTAGGGTTGATGGCGGATGTCTACGATGAGTTTGAACCGTTGGAATACGCAACTGATCCTACGGGACAGTTTAACATCAAGAAAGAAATGGCGTTCTTGAGTCTCATAATTCTGTCTACCTTTGTATCAATTATGTTTTTAGCTCTGGCACTCTTCAAGGTCCAGATTGCTAGCATTGTAAGTTTATTGAGTTTCCATAGTTTTTTGTATTTCTAATTTGTACTGATAGCTTAAAAAATTGTTACAATAACGACTTTTAAATTATCAGGATGCCGCTTTTCACGGTTTAATATTAATCGTTGCATCAGTTGGTTGGGGGATGTACGCCGGGTGGGTAGCGGATATTGAGAACGTTTACAACAAAGGAGGACTTCCGTCCTCTGACCCCCATACGAGATGGATAGCCAAAGCGGTTTCAATTTTGGTACATTTCAAAGTTTGTAATAATAATTATTATATTTTTAATGGCATTTTATAGGAAGAAATTTGAACAGTTCATGGTTGTTACATTTAAAATTCTTAGCTGTACAAGAGAAGTAAGCAATTATAAGGGAAGTATGTATTGTATATTACACTCCACTAAATCGTCTGTCCGAAGACTGACAATTATGGTCGTTAGCAACGTCAAATAAGCTAATTGAAAATAGATAAATAAATAAATATGTTTCCTAAATTTGATCTTCTCCACAGGTTCTAATGGGTATCAACATACCGCTATACTTGACCATTACACTTTTAGCCATCAAGAATTCAGGTCAGCACTGAAAGGGAAGAGTGGGCTTAAATTATGTTTACTTATACATCTATAGTGGCGGAATTAAATGTACCAACAGGTTTCAATAGAAATATATATTCATGCATAGCCAGTCAGTGTAATAAGGAAATTGCGGTGTGAAATATAAATAATTTCAAATTTGTTATTTCAAATAACTTGAATATGTATAATTTTTGTAAATTATCCTTAGATACTCAAAAGCTGTGCTTGACAAATAAATTGACAAATCAATTAAAAATTCAGGTCAATGATTACAGCAATGATTGGTTCATGTAACAAGTAAGCTTTTATTTATTTGTAACATTTACTCATGTACTATCTAGTATCTACTAACATCGTTGTTAAATCTTTTTTTCTGCGTAAATAACTAGCTACTTCGTAAAAGGATAGTAGTAATTTTAGCATTAAAGTATATTTACATACACGTAGCTATAACTGTCAACATACAACGATTCCAAGGAATTACGAATTTTAACACTTTAACAAAGTAATATTTATTTCCAAACGTAATAAGAGCTTCCTCCACAAATACAAAAATACGTTTTCATAAAAAAACAAATTATACTGACTTCTATAGTTTAAAGCATGACTTAAATCTTGACAGTTGACAAAAGAAGGCGTATGTAAGTACACGGAGCTTAAAATGCTTGTTTTATAATATTACGGGTTATAGCTTCGTCGAGAGTAAAAGGGGGAAGTAAGTATTAAGTTTATGCCAACCAGAGACATTACTCGTCTTCAATCATTGAATCATATCCCATGTCCTGGAAGGACAAAAACTCTCTCTCGATCAGACGAACTAACTTCAGCGCTGACTCCCGATGAGGAAATAAAGTTTTGTCGACGCAGAGCGAAAAGCGAATAGTGCCATTGTACGAGAAAATGGATAATCCAATCGCTATAAAATACAATCAATCGTTTAATAATAATTCGTACCGTCGTCGTTGAAAAAGCAAATAACGATAATTCAAAGTTCCATTGATCTCAACATGAATATTAAAAGTTGCTAAAATTAAGATTTACTGCAACGTCAATATCTGTATAAACAGTAAGTATACTTAATAATTTAATGCTGAGATTTTTGTAATTAATTCGATTATATATCCGATTTAAATAAAAACTTACCCGCATCACATAAAAGTCGCGGGTGATACGACAATAAATCATGAACAACGTGTTCCCCAAGTAGCAGCAACTCTTGTTTGGGTCCCGGATAATGCCAACCTACTAGAGTTGTGTTGCTATCCTTGAAATTTAAGTCTCCGAGCCAATCCGGCAGCGCGGAATGAATCGGTCGAAGTAGCTTTACAAAACGTGGAACTAACGATTTCCTTAACAGTTCTACAGATGTATTTACTTGATTAAAACGATCAACTTGTTCTTTTTGTCCGACGGGTAGGGCGATGTTTGCGTAGCTCCTACTGCAAATAACAATACATGAAATAAATAATTAATATATAAATTAAATAAATAAATAATACATAAATTAAATAAATAAATAATACATAAATTAAATAAATAAATAATACATAAATTAAATAAATAAATAATACATAAATTAAATAAATAAATAATACATAAA
>JAQGAK010002077.1:0-23400 GCA_034696945.1 Lipothrix lubbocki
AAATTTTGCAAAATTTCTTATGGCCTGGCTCTAAATTTTCTTGCCCTGGCTCAGCCAGGGGCAGCCAGGGCTCGACTACACCCCTATTGTTAATTAAAGTCGGTAGTCCGGGTGTAAATTAAATAAATATTCTATTTAATGAATGAAAGATCATAAAATTGCATGAAATGCAAGACATTTGAAAATCAACTTTAGAATTTAAAATCAGTTTCACCTTGCAAGCAAATATTCAAACGACAAATTCAAGTATATGGAAGTTGAAATAGAGTATTTTTTAACAGTTGACTTTAATTTAAATCAATTTCAAGGGGTTGTGTAATATTGGTTAAAAATTGAACCACGTACTATGGTACTACTTAGTTGAGTTGGGAGACAATAATGCTTCATGTAAAAAAAACTACATTTACCTATATATCTCATCGATTTACCTGAAATCAATGTTCGATGGAAAAGTGTATGTAATTTGTATTCGATGAAATAAAGTTTGTGCAATGTGCAAACATTGCACAAAGCCAAGAAACTCCAGCCAAGAAACTCATCAGATGTACATATAGAAGTAGGAAAATTGAAACTCATTCGGTAGACATTATCAAATCATGTCACAAGTAATTAGCATAATTATTTGTGACTTATATCTTTCATCAGGAACTTTTAAGGATAAATGAAAATAAACTGAAGGTTGTAGGGGAAATATACCGTAGATTACCCGGATGACATATGACATGACCTTTACCATGTGGTAGTACATTCATTGCCTGGTTTATATTTATTAGTTGATTGGGCTAAATTGTTTAGTAGCATAACAGCGTATTACTATGGAAGAAAAACCGTGTATACCGGCTTTCAAAATGGACACCAAATATATCCATTATGTATGTATAGAATCTCACGTCAAGAAAAATATAAGTTTATTATATTGTTCATGAATATTTAAAAGAATAACAAATATGCAGATCATTTTTGCATGTTTTAATTTAATTTCAATATTTTCTAGACGATTTAATTCATGACCATCACCATCAAGTCCCTACCCTAATAGATGAATGGGTTAAAAAACTTGCAATTTAACATTCACTGAGATGGTAATGATTCCCTATACATGCATATTTTGAAAAATTCGTGAGAATTCCGAGAAACTTTGCCGGCAAAATTTTATAATTTGTGGATTTCATGATGCACAGGTGTGAAATTTTTTGCAAGTTGCAACTAACAATAAGTTGGTACTATGTGTTGTATGTAACTTGATCGGTAAAAAGAAGCATTGGAGGGTTGTGGAGGATATCTAAGAACCTCATTTCGGTCAGTGCCTCTATTGCTATTTTCGCGCGAAATATTATTCACAAGTTGCGAAAACGTGCAAAAAACAGGAGAGTTGCAAATAGCAGCTGATAGTTTATCACATCACTGTAGCGTATGCGATTCTGTAACAATTTCAATTTCTGCACACATTACATAGCCCTTATTTATAACTTTATAATTCTATACATGACTTCCTACTATTCCCTCATAAAATGTATGTATTACAATATTGTTGTAGTGGGAAGTTTGAGGTCATTGAAAAAATTTAAATCCGTTCGAAATGCTGTAATTAAATTGCTTGAAATTAATTTAATGGTTATAATCATATACATGCAAATAAGCAGATTTACACGAATTTTCTTCAAAGAGAAGGGTAGCTATATGTAGTTGGATCAGGAGAAATCCGTGTACATGCATTTAAATCATAAAACTACGATTTAACCCATATGAAATGCATTCATAAATCTTTGTATTAACATAATATATTTTGTAATTTCGCTTATTTCCTATGCTTATTGGAGCTAAACGTTTGCGGCGCCGGTACATGGTTCGGTAAACAAAAAAACACCAATATATGCGAATATGCCACATTCATTTGACGGAGTGAGTGATTAATTCCAAAGAGTATTAAGCAGCTTGCCACGAAGCATACGTACATGCACAAAGCTGTGTAAATAAAATAACGTTCATATGCTGTGCTAACTCCATGCAAACTACGAATTTTCTCCTCTCCAGTTGAACTTTTTAATGCAAGGGAATAATACATGTAGCGAAATAAGTATATACACAATCAACTAGAGTAGGTCAATGTTACAGAACGAGAACAGAATAGAACTAATAGAAGACACATTTTTATGCTCGCAATTCAATGCCACTCATATGTGCCACGTTGTTGTTGATAAAATAAAATGACTATACTTGTGTCGCACAGTCTATATTATTGAAACATATCAGCCTAGACTTTATTTGTGTTGCAATTCTCAATTCTATCCAATCATATACAAAATTACAAATATAGCTTACAATCGGATCTGACGGACGAAGTAAATTCGAAATACGTCCATCAATGCCATAATAACAATGTCACTTTCATGATTTTATACAGAAGGAAAAGCAGCTTTACAATAAATGAATAAAACCGATCGTCCTCAACATTTATTGCTTTTTGTACTTGCATATGTATAGAAATGCAAAACTCTGTCACAGCTATACAAAATCGAAATAACGTAGTCTCATAATGCGTAAGTAACAAAATATAGGAGGAGAAATGCATTCATTCACAATCCATCTCATTTTTCCACTCCTTTCATGTTTCTCCGGTGAAAGTCCCATGTATTCGCAACAAACATATGTAGCATGCGTATGTGACATTCCTTAACATTACTTTTGTCAATGCTGAGAAGACGAACAGCATGTTGTTATGTCATGGGGAAATAGGGACAATCGACCACACTAAATAAATACATGGTGTAAATTGTAAAGGCCATGACTATTTTATTATGAATATCCTCCTCAGATAAACATACAGTAGCATTAGTAATAATTGCATTTTTTTAATTAATTGTAAACATGCATACACTTACAATATTTTACAATAAGTTTTTGAATTCGTATTGATTTATTAAAATTGTCCAGAAAATATACACCAACATATATTACTCCTGTTTTAATTTTTCACACCATGCATTTCCCAATTATCATTATTTACATTATGCAACCTTTCCATCCAGCTTTATACCAGCTTACTCTCTCCAAAACTTTCATCATTCAGACATGCACATACATAATCGAGGTGTCCCATTCGAACAGCTGACTGTGACACTGTGAGTCACTGATAGTTCCATAACAATCGCAGAGTGTGTAAATTGTGTAAATGTTTAAACTACAAAGTTCCAATGTATGCAATAGTAGCTACATTTTACTGACAGCGTACCCTATTATAAGCTTATTACAATGCTGAGAGAAACGCATTTATAACAGTATTTCAGTTTACTACCTATGTATTTGCACACAAACTCTAATATGCACGGGATGAGATAATGCATAATATACTACAACAAGCATACAATATTATTATTGGGATTACAGCCTGTTCCCCGTTTAAATGTGTAAAAGTTGGAACAAAATGCAAAGGCAAATATAATAGAGATTACCGTCTATAACTACGAAGAGGGTTAAAGTATTAAGCAGTATCTGAGGAGCCTGACAGCGGTTTAGTAGCGGGGACCACCCACAATATAACGCTTTGATAATTACATATATCTATGCCCTAGCTAAAGGAGTAAAAGGAGTCAAGTCTGTTTAGAAAAGCGCCATCACGTCTCACAAGGCGTTGGTCTACCACAGCATTACAACAAGTCCGGAATTCGCAACGCTGCTCATTGTCACCGATAGAGTACTTTCATTCATAACTGTGATATCTTCACCATTATATACCAGTGCTAAAATAATATGCACTTTTACCACATACAATCTGCCAAGTACTGAAGATGTGCCGAAAGGAAGAAACAAACGAGAATCTTTGAGTACATTCAGCTTTGCTATATAGGTACTCATGCCTTGAACTTATAGCAAAGCCAAACGCCTACACGAACTTCCACAGTACAGTAAAGAAAATAGCATTCAAACATCAGCAGAGAACTATAAATTGCAGTAACTGCACCAAGGCAGTGCACACATCGATGCAAAAGACTTGGGATTTTATTTTACGAAGAAGCATATGCAGAATTTTCCTTACTAGATGCATACAAAATTCATACTTTACAATAATATTATATACACAATAAATTACACATAAATCATACACAAAATAACACATACTTATTGACGAGTCATTCAGAAATCTGCCCTCACAAGACGAGCATATACAAAACTATTTCATAAAACCTTTAAGAGTTTAAACGTACAACAGCGTAGCTTAAATTTAAACAGCGAAAAACGTATAGAATTTACACGGAAGCATATACACCAAAACCAAAAGAAGTTTCTCCGCTATTAACACAGAGGCTTCGACTTCACAGCTACAGCATCGAGCGGAGCAAAAGCAAAAGAGCAGCAGCACCGCAAAGCAAAGAACATTGAGGGGAGCAAAAGCACATATAGCAGAAATGTGTAGAAACTAGAGAAACCTAAAGCTTCAAAGTGTGAATAATAAGTGAATAAGGAACGAATCCATCCCTTGCAAAGGACGAGAGTAGAAAGATAGCATTATATACGAAATACACGTTTTACTCAGAGGAGAGTAAAGGAAGCTTTAGCACAGTCAAACGTACAAGAGGGAAGCTTCTGCAGAAACCATTTTATGATATAGAAACACACGCATACAAGTGTGGAACTTGGCACTAGGAGAAAATACATATGATTCACCTATCCCAAAGCTTCAGCACTGGCAAACTGTGTACGAGTACAGTACAACAAGCTTTAGCATTGCTAAATTAGCAATATATGAGAGAATGCACGAAACTTGAAGCTTCAGCAGAGTTTATGCACTATGAAACTGTATAGGGGTAAACCTTTAGCATTACTAGGAAAATGCATAGGAGTGAAGCTTCAGCAGCAACAAAATGCATGAAGCTTCAGCATTGGGAAACCGTACAGAGCAAAGCCTCAGCAATGGGAAACTGTGTAAAGCCTCTGCAGTACGAAAATGCATGAAGCTTCAATTCAACTACCAAAACGTATCTATACGAAATATGCTTTAGCACAACTCAGGAATAGGAAAATGCATTGGTATGAACCTTCAGCTACCACAATGTATAGAGATTTCAGCATCACATTATATGTTGCCTCAAGTAGATGAAAAGCTTCTACCTACATCACAAAAATATGGGAAGCCTCAACATCAGTACAATATAAAGCTTGAAGGCTTCCACATTAAAAAATATATACGAAGCATCAACATTACAAAGATGTATAAAAGAAGCTACAGCATCACAAAACTACAATATGAATCCTCAACATCCCAAAAGTAAGCCTCCTCCAAAATATCTATAAAACTCCACCATTAAGTACAAGAATCTTCAACTAACCACCACAAGCAAAAAGTAAAGCCAAGCAAACATATATATATATACACATACACCATCAAACCATTAATTCCACGGAATCCTAAACCCCAACGTTGGAAAGCTTATGAAATTACACGAGAAAACTGAACTTAACTGAAGAAGTAGCCAGTAGCCAAGCTAAAGCACATATATATGTATAAGAGAAAAACATTTAAACTTCAGGGAGGTTTAGCATTATATACATGGAAGCGTACGCCAAGCCAACGTTCTGCCAGCCAACGTTATGAAAGCAAAAGCACCGCATATATAAAGCACTGGCTATTAAGGCAAGGAGCCGTAGTACACAGCCACAGAAATATATACGCGAACAATAAATATATACAAGTGAGAGCACACAGCACACACACAGCCGAGTACAAATATAAGTATAACACAATATACACAAGTCTACAATACAATCTACAAAAATTCGACCATCACAACACAGCCAGCCAAGAAGATGCAGATATCAAGTCTAAACTCAAAAGGAGAGGACCCTATATAACACTATAATACTTCTGTTACCCTTAAGGCAGTTCACATTGCCTCTCCATCTCCACCAGGAGGCATTCTATACTTATACAGCATCTACCTAACATACACATTTTCAAACATATCATCATCATATGTTCACATGTCCTCCCATATAGTTAATACGTACTATCGCTCTCATGTGTTCATATGTTCTATCATAGGTTCATACGTGCTATCATATGTGTTCACATGCCCCAACAACTGATGATAAGTCCACATACATTCACAAGAACAAACTGAAGAAACCTCATCTATATGTGAGCATGTGAAGCTAGCTTTAAGCTAATAAAACTCTATGGAAGTACCACAGGGAAATGTATAAAGTATATCTATACACAGAAATATTATATGAGACGAGCATCAGCCACAGCCAGCACCAGCATCAACACTATACGACCAGCATTTTGGAATGTAATACAGTAACCATATATATACAACGCAAAGAGAGAGTTGTGCCTGTAGTAAGTTCTGTGAGTTTAGTTCATACAGTTGAGTCTTGGAACTTGTGTGTGTGTAATATTTGATCGAAACGTATAGTAAAAGTTATACATATACAAGTATCAGTGTACATACTCAAGCGCTATATAAGTACTTTTGGATACTGCCACGGCCAGAAGCCAGAAAAAGAGCACTGTTGTGAGCAGTATAGCCTATATGGTATAAGTATTTAATAGTCGTCGCGAGTGGTAGAGTTGAACACTGCTGAACTGAGCAGTTGAACACATGAGAACAAGATCGAGCAGCAGTAGCTATAGAGCTAGTGTAAAAGCATAGGGAAGATATTCACCCATAGGAAAAAGATACTGCTCAAGCATTTGAAACCTACTCTTCAAGCATAGAGAAACTAGAAACCTAATGTTCTAGCATAGGAAACCCAATGTTCAAGCTTAGGAAAGCTATTAATGTTGAAGCATAGGAAACCCAATGTTCAAGCATAGGGAACCTACTCTGCAAGCATAGGAACCTTATTAATGTTCAAGCATAGGATTTATTAATGTTCAAGCTTAGGAAACCCAATGTTCAAGTAACCCAATGTTAAAGCATAGGGAAGATATGGAAGCTTAGGAAACCCAATGTTAAAGCATCGGGAAGATATGAAAGCATCCAAAAATACAATGTTAAACCATAGGGAAAATATGGAAGCATATAGGAAAGCTAGTGCTCAAGCATACTAAACTCCATGCTAAAGGATAGGAAAGCTTGATGATAAAGCAGACTAAACTCAATGTTAAAGGATAGGAAAGCTTAATGTTGAAGCATACTAAACTCCATGCTAAAGGATAGGAAAGCTTGATGTTGAAGCATACTAAACTCAATGTTAAAGGATAGGAAAGCTTAATGTTCAAGCATACTAAACTCCATGTTAAAGGATAGGAAACTGAATGTTAAAGGCTATGAAAGGTGTAATGTTGAAAGGATAGGGTAGATACTGAATGACATAGGAAGAACAGTGTTGGAGTAGTGTGTTAAAGCATAGGGAAAGGATATATTAAAGGGAGTTTTGGTTTGGTTGTTGGTTGCCGAGTATTGCATTGGAATTGGGATAGCCGGAGTAGTGTGAAGTTTGGAAGGAAGGGAAAAAGAGAGAGAAATAGAGAGAAATAATGGTAAGTTGTGGAATATACGTTGGGGCGGACTAAGGGTAGAAATCGTTACTCCCAGGAATAGCACGTGACGAGGCCAAGCCATTGGAATGAGATTTAGCAACGAAGGGTGGAGAGACAGTCGACCACCAATAGTCCAAGACTTTTTAACACAACGTAGGAAAGAAGTTGAGAAACGCCATTTTGGATTATGTTTGTAGGCCCGAAACAACTCGAAGAAGTCAGGTAAACTTTAAGTAGATAAAAATTTTGTCTGTCCTTTTAGAAATTTTTTTTTTGGCCGTCTAAAATCTAAAATTTTATATAAGGCGATAATGAAGTGAGAATGGCAGATCAGTTAGAAGGGCCGCCGTCAAAGCGACCCCGACTCAACGACCCGCTTACATCTCCTACTGACAACCAAGGTAACTTTTAAAACTTGTTTTCAATTTTTTAAATGTTCAAAATCCATTTTAGAAATTTTTCTGACCCTTCCAAAAAATCCGCCAAGGTTCCTTCTAGGGATGGGATGGGGTGGGGAAAATTAGGAAAAATTACCCAAGCTCCAGGAATTAATTGACAAGTCACTGTCAAAAGGACGTAAACTTGAATATTTTGAGACTTGTCTCACTCTTTTGATGGTCTTGTTGTATATAGTATAGATATGCGGGGGAATGGGATAATATCATGGAGCTTGGGAAATATTTTAATTTTTGACTTTTCCGCTATATTTTCGGTCAGGGGGATTTCCTGGAGTATTGGTGAATTTTTGGGGAGGGTATTTATTTCTGGGGAAATCTTTTTAATTGAGAATTTCAAATTGCAAAAGCACATGTTAAATTGAATTTACACAAAGCGGCGAAGTGGCGGGTAATGAACTCACTTTAGTAAACAAACATTTAACTTTTACATTTTTAATTATTGGGATACTTCAGCTTTTCACGGATTCCATTCTCGAGGATATCCTTTATTTGGAGGATTTTATTTTGACGGATTTATGGGGGAAATTCCACTTTCGGGAATTGGAGTTTTGGCGGTTATTGAATTCTTCGACAGTATGTTAAAATCTTGGGGGGATTTTTTATTTGGGGAAGCTCTGGGGATTTGGAGGAAGGAAAACTGAGGTTTATTTGTTAGTTTTAGGTTCTGCTAGGTTTTTATATTTTAGGATGGAAACTTTTGTAGACTTGAGAGGTCAGTAATTTGGGTATAATTTTAGTTGGTTAAACCACCGATTGGTTCTCTATCGGTGTCGGTTATTACTTGACTGGTGATAATCAGTTAAATCGAAATAGCTGAACCTTTTTATCTTGACGAATTGATTTTATGTTTTAAACTTTAATTTGATGATTTTGACAGTATCATCTATGTGTTGTATCTGACAATTCGTTTTTGGTTTATGTTCATCAGATCCTTATAGGAACGAGGATTTCGACCTCGAAAAGCATCTTCCAGATGAATTAGACTTTCTACCGTCAACTGGTCCGTCATGGGGTCTCGATCAAGCACCTCCTGCTCAGCAGCAGCCACCTCCGGGTATTGTTATCGCTACTCCACAATCGTTGCCAAACCAGCAACAAAAATTTCCGTTGCAGAATGGAGAGGCAACATCCCAGTCTCCATCAACGATTCTTCAGGTTTGAAATTTTACAGCATTTGTCTAGGTTTTGTAATTAATCGTATTTTTACATCCCTTGCTTATGAATTGTTAAGTTTCTTGGTAGTGTAGTTTAAAAAATCAAGAGCAGGCATCCTGCAACCGTGTGTTTAATATCATAAGCAAGGTATCAAAACTTGTAAATTTTTCTATAGGGAATGATGGCGAAGAACAATATACTAAATAAACAGCCTGTAATGAATAATAACATGATGATGACGACGAAAGTGGTTCAGAATGGTCCAGTGAGTATGGTCAGGGGTATGCGGAACCAGATGGGTCCCATTACTGCTGGCATGGGTGCTCAGCGGCTCCAGGTAATTAATTAATTCTGTTTTTAGTTGTTGGACTGATTTAATAATAAATTTCGTGATCTCACACTCAACCGTCTGTCACAGGGTTCTATCCAGGGAATGAATTCATCTTATTCATTTACTGGAGGAACGAGTGGACCAACAATACAACGAATTTTGCAACCCTCCATCGGTGGTATGCCATCAGCACCGATGCAGCCTCCCCCTCGCTACCCTGCGGATGATTTTGTTCCTCAAAATCCCCCACCCAACGTGGTAGTGTCAACAGCTATGCAGCCTACCCAACAACCACAAATTACCGGCGGTGTAGCTCCTCCACCAGGTGTGACTTCTTTGGGGAACAGTTTGGTGAATACATCATCTGCGTTAAATGTAAACGTGAACAATGGAATGACTAACACCGTGCCATTAGTTCAACAACCAGGAGTTGTAAACCCGAATCAAGTTTTACCCCAATCTGTTGGGCCAGCAGGACAGATAAATGCCGCAAATCCCCAACCCACAGGGCCCCCACCTGCTTCCAATGCCGACCCAGAGAAACGAAAACTCATTCAACAACAGTTAGTTCTTCTACTCCATGCTCACAAGTGTCAGAGGCGTGAAAGCCAACCTAATGGAGAGCAAAGACAGGTATTATTTTGAAATTATAACTAGTGTTTTGGGTTTTCGAAAGTTAGAATGTACACTTGTTACTCGAAATGATCTTGATTTTATTTTACTTCGTACCAATTTGTGTAAATGTGTAAAAATTTGCCAACAATTTTTGGTGCTACAAGCCAGAAAGTGACTTCACTAGTATCATCATAATATTATATTTATTATTTTCAGTGCACTTTGCCTCATTGTCGCACGATGAAGAATGTATTAAATCATATGACAACGTGCCAATCGGGAAGAAACTGCACAGTGACACATTGCTCTTCATCAAGGCAAATTATTTCACACTGGAAACACTGCTCGCGTCCAGATTGCCCTGTATGCTTGCCCTTAAAACAGGCCGATCGCAACAGAGTGAATGTTAACGCAAATCAGCCGAATCAGCCAGCCCCAGTTGGTAATGCAGTTTCCCAGCACAGTCCCAATCCTGCCTCCAATGTGAATAATGCAGAATATAAACGAGCGTGCGATGCACTAGGTAAGCTGTTTATTTCCATCATCCGCAATTGTTGTGTAATTGTGTAAAATATTTTTCTAAGCATACTTTGAAATCAGGACAACGTAGAGCAGTACGGAACTGTATCAGCTGACTCTTACCAGCTTCTACTGCATACTAGATAGTAGTTTAGTTTCCTGACATTAATGCTTCGTAAATACTTTCGTTTATTATTAAAATTTCCTAAGTCCAGTTTTGCAAGGGACTGCATACTACTTTCAATTACATTGAATTCATAATTTTAATGAAGATATTAATAGACATGAACTGTAGTCTTTGGGAAGTTAATCTTGTCAGGGACGCTTAATGTACTTAAGTTTAGTATAGTTTATAGTCGATGTCAAGCTTTTGTGCCAATACATAAAACCGGCATTTAACAAGGGTAACAACTATTTTTCGGCAGGTATCGCATGTCCACCCAATTCTATGCAGAATCCCCTCTTACCAGCTACTGCAAATAATACTATAAGACAGCCGAGGCCGCTGGCGACGCCTCAATCATCACAACCACCTGCTCCACCTTCAACGCCTTCTCCTAGGGTAAGATCAGTTTCACCGCAACCACAGTCTGTAGCTAACGATGGAAGTGCAAATTCTCCTCTCTTCCCTGGTGGAGGGAATCCTAATATTGTACTTGGTCTCGATGGAAGCGGAATACATCCACCGACCAGCACGTCGGGTATAACAGCTTCTCCTGTGCAAGGCACTAAGGAGTGGCATCAATCTATCAGCCCTGATCTCAGAAATCACCTCGTTCATAAATTAGTGCAAGCTATTTTCCCATCACCTGATCCTGCGGCAATGCTCGACCGTAGAATGTGCAACTTAGTCACGTATGCAAAGAAGGTTGAGGGTGACATGTACGAAGCGGCTAACTCTAGGTCAGAGTATTACCATCTCTTAGCCGAAAAGATCTATAAAATACAAAAAGAGTTGGAGGAGAAGCGACAAAAAAGGAAAGAGCAAGCGCTTCTTAATCAAGGTACTATTCACAAATCAGCAAACGCGGGTACAGTAAATCAACAGCCGCAACCTCAAGCGATTCCAAGGGCTCCGTTATTGAATCAAATATCTTCTCAAGCTCCTATTCGTACACCTGCTCCTATCAGTCGACCACCCTTTAGTGGAGCTCCAGTGTCTTTGACATCTCCGATACCATCAACGAATTCATTGCCTCAGCCTCAGCAACCTTCACCTAATAGTATTCAAACTACTGTCACATCATCTGCTCAGCAGTTTCCAATCTTTCAACAGCAGCAGCAGGCTCAGCAACAACAGCCAACAGCTCAACCTCAGCAGCAGACACAAACATTTGATTTACTGAAACAACCACCGTCAGTGCCGACTCAGCCGCCAACACCCTTATCTCAACCCCCGGTTAATAACCGGCTTTCCTTCAATGGAACTGATCTGGATTTAGGATTGAACAATCAATCTTCGTCTATGTCGGATATAAGTCAGGAAACTGTGGAAATCAAAACGGAAGTGCTAAGTGTACCTCCGTCTGAAGTTAGTGAAGGGAAGCAGGAACCAAGGAATGGGGAAACGAAGCCCGAAATTCGTACTGATATTACTTCTGAAGAAACGATGTTGATAGAGCCTACAAATAATACAGCAGTTAAGACAGAAATAAAAGAGGAAACGTCCAGTCCCATGTCCACTGCCAGTACATCTGAGTCAATGGATACCGTAGTGCCGAGTAGTGGAGGTACGGGAGGTAGCGGTGTCAAATGTGAACCTCCTCCGACACCTTCATCAGTGTCATTACCTCCACCAGTAGCTATTCCTTCTGTTCAACCCTCCCCGTCTCCTAGTGGTTCTTCTGAGAAGAAGAAGAAGTGCCTCTTCAAACCAGAAGAATTGCGAACTTCTCTGACGCCAACACTCGAAAAATTAATTCGACAGGATCCAGAATCGATTCCGTTCAAGCAGCCGGTGGATCCTCAAGCTCTAGGAATCCCAGACTATTTTGAAATAATTAAAAAACCCATGGACTTGTCCACAATTCGTGGGAAACTGGAGAAAGGAATGTATTCAGATCCGTGGGAATATGTGGATGACGTCTGGCTAATGTTTGACAATGCTTGGCTGTATAATCGTAAGACTTCCAGGGTGTATCGTTACTGTACAAAACTGGCAGAAGTATTTGAAGTGGAAATTGACCCGGTGATGCAAAGTTTAGGATATTGTTGTGGACGCAAGTATGCGTTTAATCCTCAGACTTTATGTTGTTATGGTAAGCAGCTATGTACCATTCCAAGAGATGCGAAATATTACTCGTATCAGAACCGATACACTTACTGCCAGAAGTGCTTCAATGATATTCAAGGTGACACTGTCACCCTTGGGGAAGATCCTACTCAACCTCAAGCAAGTATTAAAAAAGATCAATTCGTGGAAATGAAGAACGATCATTTAGAATTAGAACCTTTTGTAGAATGTAATGATTGTGGTCGGAAGCTTCATCAAATCTGCGTTCTCCACATGGACTGTATTTGGCCACAAGGATTTACTTGTGATAACTGTTTGAAGCAAAATAATTCAAAGAAAAAAGAAAATAAGTTCAATGCGAAGCGACTCCCCGCAACGAAATTAGGAACATATATAGAAACACGAGTAAATAATTTCCTAAAGAAGAAAGAGGCTGGGGCTGGTGAAGTTTACATTCGTGTAGTCTCGTCTTCCGAAAAAATAGTGGAAGTAAAACCGGGCATGAAGAATAAGTTTGTACATTCGGGTGATTTAAACGAAACGTTTCCGTACAGAGCAAAAGCGCTATTCGCATTCGAAGATATAGATGGGACCGATGTTTGCTTTTTTGGAATGCATGTTCAAGAATATGGATCAGAGTGTCCAACGCCGAATACTCGAAGGGTGTATATTGCATATCTGGACTCAGTGCACTTTTTCAAACCGAGACAATTTCGAACCGCTGTATACCATGAGATTTTATTGGGTTACCTGGAATATGTTAAGCAATTGGGGTACACTATGGCTCATATTTGGGCTTGCCCACCTTCCGAAGGAGACGACTATATCTTCCATTGTCATCCTCCTGATCAAAAGATTCCTAAACCAAAGCGACTTCAGGAGTGGTATAAGAAAATGCTCGATAAAGGGATAATCGAAAGAATCGTGCTCGATTATAAGGTGAGTAAAATTTATGTGAGCAATAGTAATAGCAGCGCTTGTGTAAATTGTATACTTATATTATTTTACACGAACATATTTGTTTGTTTTAGGATATATTAAAACAAGCGGTGGAAGACAACTTAACTTCTGCAGCGGAATTACCTTATTTTGAAGGAGATTTTTGGCCGAATGTACTTGAGGAATCAATAAAGGAATTAGATCAAGAAGAAGAAGAAAAGCGCAGGCAGGCGGAAGCTGCAGAGGCAGCAGCTGCTGCTGCCGCTGCTAGCACTGTATGTTGGCCGGAAAATGTGATTGAACAAACAGTTTATATTTTGATTTTTACAATTTTATTCCTTCTCACCCTTAAATGTGACATTAATTTTGATATTTTTTCGCAGGACGAAATGGAAGTAGCTGGTGATGGTAAAAAGAAGGGTCAGAAGAAAGCCAAAAAGTCGAACAAGTCAAAAGCAAATCAACGTAAGAATAATAAAAAATCGAACGCACCTCAAACTGGCAACGACTTGTCGACCAAAATATTCGCAACGATGGAAAAGCACAAGGAGGTTTTCTTCGTAATTCGCTTACACTCCGCTCAGTCAGCTGCTTCTCTAGCGGTAAGTAACAATCATAAATTCCGTCTACCACTCAGAGTTAATAGTTTAGTTGTACATCACCATATACAGAAAAGTGGTAAACCTAGTTATCACGAAATGAAGTTAAATAGTGATTGCTGGAATTCGTTGTTAGGTCACAGTTTCTGTTATGCTTCAATTCAATTCATCTCTTTCCTTTATTAACGTGTTATTCCTATATCGTTTCTGATTATTATCTCAATAATACACAGTACCCATCCCTTGCGGGCATTTGTAGTTTCTCATTACTTTAAATTAAGATATGACAGACTAAAATTCACGACACTTTCTGTATTGCTTCTTGGTTATCAATTATTTACTTGCCATGAAACAAGGATTGACGTGTATTTTAACCAGTCGAGTGTAAACAGCAATTAGTACACAAATCTTAGTATGGATAGACCGATTGATCACACGTACCAATTGAAATCGCCTATTGCAGTAGTTACGTGTCGATGTTGTAATGTAGCAATTAGGTGAGCCATTTCAATGTTTAAAATCAGAATTGTTTACATTTTGCTTTTACAAACAAAGCCGTAAGTGTTAATAAGCTATATTAATACGCCCGTTTAATTTTTACTATTTAAATAATTGACTGTGTTTACCTAATCAAAACAAACCCAGCTACGATCTGGTGCGATCATTTTAACCTGCAAAATACTTTTGGTATTGAATAAATTGTTGTCATAAAAATGGACTCTAAAAGTTGTGCCTTAATGGTGTTTGGCAAACCGTTAACAGCAACTTACATTGTGGCTTTTATTTGAACTTTAAGTTAAAAACGAATCTCTATTTGAATAGGCAATACAAGATCCCGATCCATTTATAACGTGCGATTTGATGGACGGCCGGGATGCATTCCTCACCCTTGCTAGGGACAAACATTACGAATTTTCCTCTTTAAGAAGAGCAAAGTTCTCAACGATGGCTATGTTGTATGAGCTTCACAATCAAGGCCAAGATAGATTTGTATACACCTGTAATAACTGCAAGAACCACGTTGAGACCAGGTAAATACCCTTTTTTGCTTACATTACTTATCTTACAATTTAAAATATAGTTAAATAATATCCAATACTTTAAAACTTTTATATCGGGCAAACTTTTCAATTGTCGGTCTAATGTTTGTTTGCTAAAATTTAGCTTTCAAAATTATTACAGATATCACTGCACAGTCTGTGATGACTTCGACTTATGCGTCGGGTGCTTCCAGAAAACTGGTCATCCACACAAAATGGACAAACTGGGCTTCGATCTCGATGATGGGTCAAGTGCTTCACCTAGTGATCAGAAGCAAAATGATCCTCAAGAAGCTCGTAAATTATCTATTCAACGTTGTATCAGAAGCCTTGTTCACGCTTGTCAGTGTAGAGATGCCAATTGCCGTCTACCTTCATGTCACAAAATGAAGCGTGTGGTTGCCCATGCAAAGGTATATCTTTGTCTCTATAATTACAAGTATTTTTATAAAAAAAACAACACAGATTGCTGAGAAAAAAGATCAGGTAGCTAATTTGTAAATATATCTTTGTTTTTTATTAATTCCAAAATAGGTTTGTAAGCGGAAGACAAACGGTGGATGTCCGATTTGTAAACAGCTTATTGCCCTTTGTTGCTATCATGCTAAACACTGTACAGAGGCGAAATGTCCGGTACCATTTTGTGCCAATATTAAGCATAAACTTAAACAACAACAAGCTCATCAACGATTACAACAGAACCAGCTTCTTAGGCGTCGAATGCAAGTGATGATGCAAATGGGTGCTACTGCAAGTGCAACTCCCGCGGCCCCTGCCATAACAAACGTTGCTCAGCCGGCTCGACCCGGACCGTCAACACCGCAGGTAACTTCAAAAATTATTTACATGGTTACAAGCTGACATGGCTAACTAGTCAACTCGTCATTACTTCGTTGGTTTCGAACGAACAATTCAGTGTTCATCGTGTTACTCATCAGTACTCTTAAATTAAAATTAAAAACATAATTCTTTATCAACAGCCGCTACCTGGAAGTATTACCCCACAGTTAACAAATCTCGGAGGTAAACCCGGCGGAGGGGCACCTTTGGCTGCATTGCAGGTAAATTTGGGTTCTCTAATCTGGGTTGGATGTTGAACATACACATTAGAACAGTCATTTTCTTCTTGACTGAAAGCTTAAAGCACTTTCAGTAGTATATTTTTTTCAATTTTGTTGACAATCTTTAAAAAGTTCAATAAATTTTTGTTTAGTGTAGATTTGAAGCTGCTTTGCTATTGCACTGCTTTACATGTAATCAAAATTCATATTTTAGCGTACATGTTTACCACTAATAATAATTCTGTATTGCTACATGGTGTTAATCTTTGTACGTTATGATTACCTTTGATCTGCTGAAAACTTACGTGGCCAGTTAGTGATCCCAATTCAAATATACTTATAAGGGTACCTCGATAACATAGTTTGCATCTCTATCGGACTTAAAGTTTTTTCTGTTTGGTTTTCAATGATTTGTAACAAATCAATACGAAATTTCTACAGCTGAATTTTGAATCGAGGATATCTGTTCTTATGTAATACGTAGTTGCATTCATAACTGTTCTGGGAACTTTTTAAAATCACTATCGAACCCTGTATTTTGAAGCTTTTCGATAACACTACCAAATATTATTGTTATGAAATATAATGTAAGTCGCTTCAAACAAACCCAAATTGCATCACAAAGTTGCTTCCTCCCACTTTCACATTAATTGTTTGTACGTTTAACGATTCAATGAAAATATAAATTCCACGGTCTATGTCCTTGTGAGAGCTATTACAATTTAAACAAGTGCCATTTAAACATGAAAACATGATATGGATCGTATTATACTAATAATATAATCGATTGTAGTAATAATGTACGAGCAAGTCAACATCTGCTTCCTAATTCTACCTCCCTAATTTTTTTTATTCAGTTTTCTTCCGTATGAGCTCAGTACAAATAAGAGTACCTATACTACGTAATAATCCTGCAAGTGAAAATTTAAGATTTGAACTAAATAAGATAAATCACAATAACACAAGATTGAGTGTGCAAGTTTTTGGAGAACGGATATCTATCCTGGCAGATAAACAGCCGTGTCAAGTCATCTGCAAAATCTTGTTGGGTCAGCTATACAGCCGAAAGCTTGACGATTGTTTTTGTTGTAGCAATTCCAGAACCATAACTTGGAGTAACTTACATTCAAGTAATCTGTCAATAGGTTTTTTTGTTTCCAATATTTGTGAATGGAAATATTATATTTATTATTTTTACTGTAATCTAATTCTGTTTAACACATAAAGAACTCTACAGATTAATAGGGTTCTAAGGTATTTCAGTATTATTGTCGCTTGTTTTTTATGTTGCTTTTCGAACCTTCGCGTTGTATTAAGTTTTGTATTAATTATATTTGTAAAGTATGCTTTACTATGAACATTCATTTTCATACTACAGAGAACAATGATCTAATCATGATTTTGTTTCTTCTTGAATAGGCGGCAAGACAAGTCCAAGAGGAAGTTGCTAGGCAACAGGCACAGGCACAGTCAATAGCACCAAATAATATGCAACCTGTACCTCAGACGCATCAGACGCATCAAAATCAAGGTCATCAACAGCATTTAATGCAGCCGATTAACAATCCAGGTGCTCCTACGGGGTTCCCAGTCAGAGGACCCTCTCAACAAATGAGTCCTACTCCAAGAGCCCCACCACCACCGGCGCCTGGCCCTGCTGCTCCTATAAGGCACACTGGACTTCCTGGAATGGATCAGATGCCTCGATATCAAGGAATGCCACCAACAAGACCTGTAAATAACGCTATACCTGTACAGCAGCCCAATATGGGGATGATGCCGCAACAACCGCAACAGCCTCAGCAGCAAGTACAGCAAGCTCAACAGCAGCAGCAACAAGGTACTGAATGATTAACAGGATTTTTTTCTAATTCTTGCAGATCAGAAACACATTTTATTTATTTTTAATAAATGCAGGTGTAAATATTCGAAATCAAGTTCGACCTGTGGGATCTCAACCAGGACAAGTTGCTCAGGGACAAGTGCTTCTTCACCAACTTTTGCAAACATTACGGTCGCCTACTACTACCGAACAACAACAACAAGTGCTACAAATTCTTAAGTCAAATCCTCAGTTAATGACTGCATTCATACGACATCGACAACAACAGCAACAACAGCAGCAGCAGCAACAGGCCTTGCAAGCCCAAGCAGCTGCACAACAACAAGCTGGTGGCCAGCCTGTTCATCAACAGGGACCTGGTCAGAACCTTATGCCTTCATCTGGAATGAATCCGCAGCAACATCAACCTAATATCATTCCAAATCAAGGTACGCATTTAGAATAAAGGTTACAAAATCTTGTAATAGTTGCTAGATTACTCACTTTATTTGTACGTCTACAGGGCTAGGCCAACAAAACGTAGGAATGGGTCATCAGCACAATTTACAGCATCCATCTGTCTCTGCACCTCACAATCAAATGATAACACCTCAGCAACAACAACAACAGCAACAACAACAACAGCAGCAATGGATGAGACAACAACAGTTGATGTTGAGGCAGCAACAACAGCAGCAGCAGGTATTGCCCCAGCAGTCAGTGGGAAGTAATGGTGCTCAAGGCCAGCAGCAGCAGTTCCTAGCCTATCCACAGGGCAACCAAATGGGTGCTAATCAAATTGGAGTGGGAAATCCACAAATGTCTCAAATGCAGGGATCTATGAACCCCGGCATGAGCAATCAAATGGGTTCAGGGAATGGCTCAACTCTTCAGAATCAACTCCAGTCACAGATGTCTCCTATGGGTCAAATGGGAACCCCCAATGTTAATCAAATAAATTCTCAAATTAGTAATGCAGCTCTACAATCTCAGTTACAGCAACAAAGATTTGGAGGTCGCCCAGGATCCTCATCTTCTCCAATGGGTCCTCCAACGCCAGTCTCTGGACCTAGTGCTTCTCCTAGGGCTATGCCTACTCCTTCACCTAGACCCCATCCTCCGACGCCTTCACATTCGCCTCACCCTGTGGCTGGATCAGGAACGCCACAGCTGGACATTTTAGGTCATTCGCCACAGCTTCAGCCGGATGATTCTGTGCTTACACCTCAAGAACAGTTGTCAAAGTATGTGGAACAATTGTGACACCATGAGTGATTGTTTGATTCTTGAGTGACGTAGATAAAATATGAGTGAACATAAAAATGAACCAAGTGTAAATAATTATTATTACCTGGTAGATTCAAGTTTCGTGAAGTTTACAATAATGTTAAGATTTTTTAGATTTACAGCTAAGAATTCCGTAAGACGAGTATTATGCTATAACAATGTCTTAATCTACCACTTTCGAATAATAGATCATGTGCAATATAATAATAGGTTATATAAAATAATTAATCATAATAATAATTATTATTATTGTTGTTATTTCTATGGAAGTCTGAGCCTGAATTCAGGAACGCCAAAAGACCGGAAGTGTGCGGAGAGCACTCTTTAGATTTGCTTTTAAATTATGGCTTATTAGAACTTAATTTAAATGTGTGGACGCGTGGAAAGGATTTGTTGTTCTTGAATTCGGTCACCTTAACGTTTACATATACATATAATAATATGTAGTTCTAGTACATCCTTATTGTTGTATAATAATACTATAATAGTACTATCAGAAAAGATTGATTCATCCAGTTGTAATAAAACAGCCCATATTATATTCGAATTGAATCTTTGTTCGCGCGTAGACATCATTCTAAAAAATTTCACTATTAGCTTTAACTAGTTAATAATTTACATATAGTATTCCATGCATTATTAATCTTTCGTTGAAGTTCACTTTTGAGTAGGTTTTGATTTCGATTCGTAAAGAAATTGCTTTGATGTCTTTGATTCGTGTATGAGCCAGTTGTTTGATATTATTTCGCGGTACGCAATCTGGATCACTACAGTGTTACGGTATTATAGATTGAGTGTCAATTAATTCGAACTTTGTTGCTGCTGTTGTGTTGTTGTTAACTCGTCTCAGGATACCTGTCACAAGGTAGCCCTGATATCGTAATCAAGCTCCCACGATCAAATCAGGGTGCTTTTGTGGTTTTTATGTGTTTGATTTATGGTTGATTTTCATGTTATTTAACTGAGCTTTTTAATATTACTTTGTTGTATTTTCACTGAACATAGCTCATTATTGCCTTAATTGTGAAGCAGAGGCGAACCTTTGTAGAAATATATCTATTCAGTTAGTGCTAGGAAAGGCGTGTTTTCCTACTCGTATTTTCAGTACTTCAGGAATGCTCTGAAATAAATGATCATTGTTTGTTTCTAATAAAATTGCTCTACATTTATATCGTTCTTTCTGTACCTGCCTATTGATTATTCTACAAATAATCTTGATATTCATTTTTTTCATGTTCAAAAATTTTAAACTTTCTTTGGACATCTGTTCGCGTTTTGTAAAGAGCCTCCATGTATTAATATCACAAGTGACCAGGTCTCTATGAATAGTGAAAAAATATATACTATTTGAGATACTCCATCGTTAGGTTGTAACGATATTATTTTAAAAATTTCTCTGGCTTCATTTTGACACATTAAAATTAATCATGTCGGATTATTTAGTGTTATACCCGAACCCGACATTAGCTGATTTGTAGTTGCACGTAGAAATGAAGCATTGACAATGCAATAAACATACAAGATGTGACTTGACTACTATCTATGGCTAATTAACTGCGTTGAACAAATCGGAGCTTTAAGTGCAAATTTCTCCGTTGTTCTGACCTGACCCCCAAAATATTCATCTTTGCCGTTTGGCGGGTAGCATGGTATCCCCAGGCCTAATCTTGAATATCCACTATAGCAAGACGGGTCAATCTAGACCAACAAGTGATTTTTCCCCTAATAGCGATTACCACCTTACATTACCATATGCAATGGTAGCAAGGAATCAGAATGTTTAGGCATCGCTAAACTGGCATGTAATAATGGGCAAACATTGACACATTCGCTAAGCCCGACGTTTGGATTATTTACAGTAAGCAGTGCTATTATAATGCATTTATACTGCCATTTATAATCACATTGTGTCGACGTCGACTCTGCAGAGAAAGTGGTGATAGTTGCTTTGTGTTCTTTAGAATCTAGTCAGTTCAACCACATGATTTTCCTTGAATTTTGCTCAATGCGCCTGATGTTCCTTTTAATTAAGTATGCATAAAAATTTATGGAGGTGAAAGTGGAGTGTGCAATCGCTAAATGGTTGAAAGAAACAACCATACAGAATATGTCGTGGCGTTTGTGGGAAAAAGTTTATTGACATTTTAATGATTTTAGATGGTACTCATTTAAAAGTGAACTCCATTTGCAATTTTCTTAAATGAAGCTACGATTAAGCTAAATTTATTGGAACCAAAGAAACAAACAAAAGGATTTTAGTTTCAGTGCTTAACAGGTCATAGCATTTATTTAACCCATTGACTGAGAGCGTAATATATATATAGCAGGACAATCAAAACCTGTCTAAATTGTTTAATGTCACTAACATTTGGTGAAAAAGAGTGGAGCGTTATCAGCGTCCATAACCAGTGTTGTCGGCTATCACTTTGGCTGAAAATAAAATATTCCAATCCATCCCATTATACAAATTACAAAATAAATTCATAAATGATCTGTGCAAACTTTTATGTATAACTTCACCCACCTGCTCTAAACAGACCGATAAGTAAAATGAAAGAAATAGAATGTGTGATCAACGTCTTCCTTGTCTTCTCTCCGTCTTCAGCGTCTGCAAACACACACGAACAGGATAACATGAATACCAAAATGAGCTCAATCAATACAAATATCAAGCTTTTGCATTCAGCAAACGTCACCATCATTTATGCATATTTTATTATTAATATATATTTGATACTGTCATAACTGCATTTTACTATGAAACATTTAAACTTGAAATGGATAAATCGATAGCCGATGAGCGAACTGGTTAATTGTTAAGGATCTAATTAGTGTCAGCTAAAATAGTAATGTGCTAGTTAAGATTGATTATTATGTCCAACAAAACTTCAGTTCAGTATACTGAATATTAGAGCGAAAAGTTTACACAAGATTGTGGAATGCGTGGCATCAGTGTTAGCATTAGCAATTGCCAAGTACATACATTGTTCGATGATATGAAGCATTGATCAAATCACATGTCAGCTATATATTCCACATTTAGAAATCAAGCAAATGAGGAAATTTCATGAGTTCAAAAAAGTAATATGTCAGATTGTTTTAAGAGGAAAGATTTTAAGTACATTGATATCGGCAATGCTAAAACATTATGACACAAATAAAAATTCATAACCCTCCATCAAAAATCGTATGATCAAAATTTGGGGACATTCTGAAAAAAACCTTGATTTTAAAAATGTCCTACTAATACAGATTTTGACTACATATTTGTAAGCTAAAGCTAACGTATAATATCAGCATCAGCACTCCATACTTTCAAGCCATTCTAGAACCTTTGCTTTAAGTATGTATTATCAAGAAACGAAGCCAGGAATTTAACCACTTCGCTCATTGTCAGATCCATAAAATATCGTCCATCCTGTTTTCCTGTTCAAACTCTTTTCCTTCAACACCCAAAACTACACTATGTACCACAATACAATAAGACGCAATAAAACGCTGATAGTACAAGTTATCGCAATCTTTTCTTAAATAACTAATAAGTTTGCAATTCACTGACCACTTCCTTCAGCAAAATTTGAGGGATTCATTGTGGCAGCAGTCAGAACCGGCTTCTACGATTTGATTTGATGAATTTCGGATATTAGCCGTTTGTATTCGTCATAAACCTGAAAATACATAATAGATCCATTTGTTACAACTTACGATTACGATTAGCCAATTAAATTACATGTAATAACGATTACAGTAAATCCGCACACATTTTTTATATTATATTAATACAAAAATAAATACAAAAAAAAATACAAAAATAAATACAAAAATAAATACAAAAATAAATACAAAAATAAATAC
>JAQGAK010002078.1:0-23391 GCA_034696945.1 Lipothrix lubbocki
GGGATGTTTCAGAATGGCCTGGAATTATTGCATTGCAATGCGGGCTTACCTTGGTGGGCTGCAATTTGTGCGGGTAAACAATTTAATTTTATTCCGAACGTTGTTTAAAACAGGGTTTATTTGCTTGAATTTACTTAAATATTTTAAAATGTTTTGTTTGAATACTTTCAGGAAGTCTAATAGTGGAATTATTAATGTTTCCCGTGGCAGTGGAAAGTCAAAGACTGGCAGCAAAAAAACAGATCTACATGCCTCGGATAATGGCTCTCCAGGAGAAACTTGCTGAAGCTGATAATGCTGGGAATATAGATGCGGGTACGTAGGGTTACCATTTATATTAAATTAAAAAACTTGTCTGAAATACGGTCTGAAATCTCGAATAACAAGAATAAGCGTATGGGTTTAACTTTGTAAGTTCAAATGCAAAAAACTAAAGCAGCTCATTTTGTTTCAGAAATTATTATGGTTCTTTTTGTTATTAATTTATTTAAAAAATGATTGTAGCTTTTCAATACCGCAAAGAGGGACTGGAAATTATGAAGAAGCATCTGAATCCATTGAAACAAATAGGTGTACCATTAGCATTGGTAATATTACTAAATTTTAATTGGAATTTAAATGAACTGTTTTTTAAAATTTGAGATATTTATGGATATCGCTTCTGTTGACGATTTGAAAATAAATTTTGTAGATTGGGGGATTCATTAGCTGCTTTTATGGAATTTACGGTATTGCGGAATTGCCAGTAGAAAGTTTAAAAACTGGTGGGATGTGGTGGTTCACCGATTTAACAGCACCGGACCCTTATTACGTATTACCGTTTCTAATTAGTAGCTCCATGTTTCTTACGGTAATAATAATTTATAAATTAAAAGTATAATTTTCATGGATTAAATGTTTCAATTTTCTTCAGCCAAAGAGCCAAATGACGATAATATCCGAGTAAGTAATAATAGCGAAAATGTTGTTTAAATATTATTTGTATTGCAGGCTAGAACTGACACTAGAACTCTAACTAGCGATCCAAAGTGGGAATCTAGAGTCCAATTGCTCCTTCGGGGAGCGCCTTTCATCATGTTTCCTTTTATAGCAACTCTGCCGGCAGTGAGTAAAATTAAAAATATTAAAAAATCTGAACATAAATAAAAAGCAAATCAAAATGGTATAATTTCCATGGTAACAAGCTTTTGTGGTGATTGGTTATAGGCTGTGCCTTTATTCTGGTGCATTTCAAGCTTCATGGGATTGGCAGGAGCACATTTCTTTAAACACCAGAATGTCAAGGAATATTTCAAAATTCCAAAAATACAGACTGAAGTTAAGGAAGAAGCGTCGTCAGTTGAAAAGAAAGATTCATAGAAATTAAATCATTACCGTTTTAAGATTACGTATTTAAATATGAGTCAAATAGCATCGCTTTAATAATTGTTGTTTAAATTCTTGACCTACAACGGGTTACGTGGAATAAACGATTTTATTAATGATTAATCTGAAAGCTTTGGTGTGCAGTCGTCAGTGCTCATCATCAGGCAAAACACTAATCTTATTTAATTACATTACAACCGAAAGACTTGCTAAAAAAGATTACATAACTCGTTTTTCAAAAGAATAACATGAAAACGTTGTTATAAAAAAGTTGCACATTTAGCGGAGTAGTTTTTTTAATAATAAATATAACACACACAACTGTGGAATATAAAACTTGTGACTTGTAATTTACATTATTTTATTTTATTGTTCACAAGTAAGTTGTTAATATTGTTGAGTCAGTTTGTTATTTTCGTTATATGTATTCACCTTGTAATGACAAAAGTGCCAGGTTTATGTATGTACAGTGAACCAACTAAAAATATCCACAGATTCAGATTCAGAATTGAATTCTTTACAAAATCATTGCTTAGCTTAATCCGAAGGTCTGCCGCAACTACGGCAAACGAAAACGGCAATGGTTAGCTGGGACGCTGTACCTGTTGTGCTGTATTCATTCATGTAATTTTATACCTTGTTTTTGTCAACTTTATAACGTCATCAAAACGTCACAAATACCAAATTTTCCTGACTTCTGCCGTTCCTTTCTAGTGGATTGGTATCCCGTTGGGAGCATCCAACAAATATCACCATAAAAGGTTTTGAAAATTTAAACCCCTTTATCTTTTGTATGTATGTATATGCCATGTTGTAGAGATTGACGTGGGACATTGGGACCTCCCTGCTCCCTCGCGGTATTAAGGAATGTTTCCTAGACGGACGCCAGTTTTTCACACCCCTTTCCCAGTTATTTCATCATCTTTTAAGGGGTAATAGTGTAGCACTGGCACAATTATAGCCAACATTCCACTGTCTCTGTAAATTGTACTTTCTACTACAATTTGTTGGTTCCGAATTATTAAATACGGCTTTAGATTGTAATTTTTAAAAATGTTGCGTAGCTCATTTGCCTTGGGAACAATTTCCCGGAAAATTAATCCGTCTCACATTAAAATACAGCGTTGTATTAAAATGAAACTCGGTTAATTACCTGGCCCTTGCGAGAAATCAATCTATGACTCGTCAGGTGGAAAGAGATGTTCAAGGAGGCGAATACACATTGAATTTTAAGGTGATTACTTTATTTACAGTTAGAAAAGGACGTTTAGTTTATGATCTCCTCGAAGGTTCCTTTCGGGACCAGATTTAAATCTAAAACAATAAAGTTACATAATAAATTATTGTTGTAAAATTAATTGTTGATTCCGCGAAGATTGTTCCTTGTAAGTTCTAATAAATCAACACAATACAGTAAATTATTGTCTACTGTAGGACATATTGTTTTGTTCTGAATTATTGTTCTGAATTAATCCCCGCCAATTTGCAAGGTTGCCAAGTTAATAGAGCGAAAACTAAATCCTTAAATGTACATGATATACGAATTGACGGGTAAATAATTTGAGTGTTAGTAATAAAGTAATAATGTGTTAGAAATTGTGACACTTTTGCGAAGAAACTGTTCAAGCTGGAGTCTATGTTGCTGGATTTACGTGATGTTTTGGCGCCACTGGCATGAATTTTAAACTTTTTCTAAACTCACGAGTTGCAACTTGCAAGTGTACAAAATTAGTTTTTCCTGTGGACAATAGATCTGTTTATTTTTAATTCTCTATTGAAAACAGGATGTCTGCCTAAAACATTGGGATGATGGTTACAGCACCCAGGACACATGCAAAACGTTTCATAAAGACTCGTAAAATTTTAAGAATAAGATAATAATTTATGTTTCTGATAGAGAATTAGATTGTAAATGCAACAAACAAACTAAGCCTAGTCAAAATCAGTCAACAATTTGCAGAAATGTAAAACAAAATTATTTCAGATTTTTTAAAATTAGCAAGGAATAAGTCAATGTTAAACAATTTTATTGTTTGTAAATTTTCACAGCATCATAACGGGTAGTGGCGGTTGTCATCCTGAAAAACCAGAAATATCATTCGATTCAGAAATGGATTCTCTACGAGAAACATCCTTAGTTTAAGAAAAACTATGACGACTCTGTACATTCGACTACAATTTATCATTGATTCCGAAATATAAAATACGACTTTAGATGCAATTTTCAACAATGTTGCGTAGCCCATTTGCCCTAGGAACAATTTCCCGTAAAATCAATCGCCCATCAAGTCTCGCATTTAAATACATTCCTGTATTAAAAGGAAACTCGGTTAATTACCTGGCCCTTGCGAGAAATCAATCTACAACGAATGCAATTTTAGGGGATTCATCTGTAAATGCAGGAATAAACTTGGATGGTTTTTCCAGCGCTGTGCAATTTTCAGATCCGAGTACAACCGAATTATTATTTAATTCAGCGCCAGTCGTTGCAGAACCAACTTTTCAAAGTTTGGGGCTGGGGGGATGGTGGTTGCCGGGGATGTTTCAGAATGGCCTGGAATTATTGCATTGCAATGCGGGCTTACCTTGGTGGGCTGCAATTTGTGCGGGTAAGCAATAATAATCTTAATTTTTAAATTTTATTATTTTCATTTCACTTGTAGTTGTTTATTTATTTATTCATGGGTTTAAACTTACGTATTCTGGAATTAATACATACAGGGACTATAACAGTGGAATTATTAATAAAGACCCCACTGACGATGGGATATATGAAGATAGTTGAACCCTCCCTGGAGATGAAACGACTCCAATTAGATGCTGTGACAGAAAAAATTACCGAAGCTAAAAATGCAGGGGGTGCTGAAAGAGGTTTAAAATATTGATTTATTTATCATGTTTTACATATTACCTTACATCTTAAATAACTTGCAATTGAAGAACTTTTAATTAATTTTATTAATAATTATTAATTTGTTATTATCATTAATTTTAATAATTTTAAATATAACATTCATTAACTTTGAATGATTCCAGCTGAGCAATGCTTAAAAGAGGAAGAAGGATGGAAGTTATTAATAAAGTACTTAGGGGAGATGCTACCTATGCCCATTATTGCGGTATTACTAATATGCCAAATTAAAACATTCTTATTAGTATTATATGATTTCTTGAAAATGAAAATGTTTAAAATATTTTTGACTTTTATTGTTGAGGTTTTGTTATTGAATAAAGTCGGGGGGGGGGATATTTATTCAATAAAACGTTGGCGTCAAATTTTCCCTTTTCAAAACTCTGGAATATAATAAAAGTTCATTTTTGTCGATTCTGAAATAAATTAACAGATTGGAGGATTCCTTTGCTGCTTTTATGGCATTTATGGTATTGTTGATTTGCCAGTTGAAAGTTTAAAAACTGGTGGGGTGTGGTGGTTCACCGATTTAACGGCTCCAGACCGGTATGGTGTATTTCCGGTTCTAACTTGTTTAAACGTATCCTGCTGGGTAATTCAAATAATTGTTTATTGTTCCCTTTTTCACGGAATGTGTGTAATTTCAGAATTTTATTCAGCCAATGGGCGATAATACTGAAGTGTATAATACTATAGCTTATATTTTCAGTAATTAATATTATTACTGTTTCAGATAAAAATAGCCAATCGTTACGTATCGCCAGCAAAAAGTGATCCAGAGTTGGAGTCTGAAGATTCTATAAACAAATATTTGCTGATTTTTTCGCCCTTTCTCATGATTCCTTTAGCAGTAAATTGTTCAGCGGTCAGCCAAATTATAATGATTTAAATTAATTTAATAGATGCAAACATTGCTAAAATATATTCTAGTACAACTATCTGTATACAATTTAATAAGCTTCTGGTTTTTGAACTTTTAGGCTTCGTCGATATTCCTTTTCGTGTCAAGCTCAGTGGCACTGGCTAGATTGCGTTTCTTGTAACACCCGAGTGTCAAGGCAAACCGGAAGGATTACGTCAAGGCCAAATTAAAGAAACGTTGAAGAATAAGATTACACATTTAAATGTAAGATGTGATTACTTTATTTAACGTTGAAATTTAAAAACGTTTAGTTCAAGAGAGTCACATCTCCTGGAAGGTTCCAGTCGGAATCAGATTTAAATATAAAACAATAAAATAACAACAATATTGCTGTTATAAATTTATTTTTGTATTCCGCGAAGATTGTTTCTTTTCTTCCAAGTTCTAATAAATCCATAAAATGCAGTAATAAATTATTTTCGACTGTAGAACATACGGTTTGATCCTGATTTATTTATTTTTGATCATCATAAATTGTAATTAAACTGAAAATGCCCACATGTTGTATGTATTTTATTCATTTGTATATTATTGCAAAGCCATTTTGTAATGAAAACGTTTTGCCCATTCATAAGTGGGTTCAACTTAAGTACACCAGGCAGCATCGTATTTAAAATCCGCGCCAATTTCCATGGTTGCCAAGCCAGGCGACGGAAAGTAAATCCTTATGTACATGATGTATGAAAGGTTGTGAAAATAATTGAATGCGTTAGAAATTGGGGCACTTTTCGGTAGAAATGTTTCAATTTGGCGTCTATGTTGCTGGATTTTCAATGTGATCTTTTGGCGCTAATGACACAAATTTTAAACTTTTTCCAAAATTAAGAGTTACAAGTCACAAGTTCACAAAATAAGTTTTGACTCCGGACAATAGATCTGGTAAAATATTTTAAATTTTTTGCACAAGTAATTGACCTCAAAAGTCAAAATGCTGACGTCACTTATAAAAGATCATCAGGTGAAAACCCAAGTGCTAAAAGATGAACGGGAGAAGAAGCGGAAAGAAGCTCTGGCTGCAACAAATTCTTTGACGCAAGCCATGGTCGACCACTTGAACGTTGGGTTAGTTATTATTTATTCATTTTTCAATTTTAACAATATGCAACTTAATTAAAAGAATTTTCTTGAAAATTCCTATGGTTAATAGAATTTAATTTATTATCCTGAATTACAGAGTAGCTCAAGCTTACCTAAATGAAAAAAGAATGGATACCGAAATGCGAACATTAACAGTAAATGCCACTCAATTCTCCAAGCAAACGCAGCAATGGTTATCATTAATAGAAAATTTCAACACTGCATTGAAGGAGCTTGGACATGTACAAAGTTGGGCAAGAGCTATTGAGTCGGAGGTAAAAGTCATCACTTCTACCTTGGAATACGTTTACAAACGTAAGAATTATGCGCTTTAATTTGGTTATAGTTGAGGTGCAGTTATTTTGATTTTGCGAGTAAAATATCTGATATTTCTAATTTCATAACTGTTCTTATGAGTAATCCATTGCTTCCGATTTTTCAGCGCC
Source organism: Lipothrix lubbocki (assembly GCA_034696945.1). NCBI lineage: Eukaryota > Metazoa > Arthropoda > Collembola > Symphypleona > Sminthuridae > Lipothrix > Lipothrix lubbocki. The sequence continues at coordinate 6,722 of JAQGAK010002078.1, forward strand.
GTCGACCACTGGGTCATTTTCCTCTGGAGGAGATGGAAACTAAACTTAATTTATTAACCTATTTACTCGACGTGATGTCCATTTACCATTAGCCATTCGGCCATTCCGTTGATCTGCATATATTGTATCCCTCATAATTCCAAGTGTGTTACTTAATGTTACGAGGCTAATAATATTTTATTGTGTCATATGTTAAAAGCGTATAAAATAATTAAATAAGTATGCCTTATATAACTTAGATTATACAGAATATATGTTAATATAAAATAAAAAGAACGTACGACTACAAATTTAATTAAATAAAAAGTTCCCAGTTTTTCTGTTGTTGAAGCATATTCTCTCCGAAAACTCTAGCGAAAGCGCTCAAGGCATTAATATACTTAATCTTTGCATTTTCAAATTTAATAATAAAAAATACCATTGGTAGGGGAAATAATTATGCTAAAATATATCAATTTAGTATATGATACCGTTCAGAATTTATTTTTATTCGTCCAAATTATTTATTGCCAGCAAATGATAAAACTATTATGGTACATTATCAGATTTGTAGCTAGTAACCAATTGTTTTAAAATTTTAGTATTTTAACATTGTTGTTGGAGTTTTGTTAGCAGATTACTGGCTCATCTCAGCTCTCTTTGCTTCCAACTTGCAAACTTCTCCGACCAAGTCATGGTACTAGAAAATAAATATAAAACATTTGGAAGAAGTTTCAATAAAATTCTTCAACAGGTTTCTTTCAGACTAGAAGTTTTTCTGTATAGTTTTAGAACAACATGTTATATATTGTTACCTTAAGTGCCAATCCCTTCACACATTGCAAGAAATTTCCGGTGCTCTCTTCCTGTGATTCTTGGAAGATTCCGTTATAATTCATGGCTGAAAATTAACCATGAACAATTATTATTATTATTATTACTAAATGTGAATTTACAATTTCAGTGTGTAATTTTAAGGGAAAAATATATTTACCAAATTCTTCTGCACAAACGTGAACCTCGAGTGGGAGTGTTGGCAAATCTCGGAGGAGGTCCTTGGAGATAATGTTGACAATGAAGGCGTCCATTTTGGGAACGTTAGGTGCGCCGTCAGAATCAACCTGTTTGGTTAGAAATTATTATTTTAAATGGTAAATTAGTATAATTCCTATTAGAAAAGTCCATAAATTTGATAAAACCTATACATGAAAAAAAATATTTAAAAATTTAGACAGGCATTTTTTTCTTACCAAACCGAGCTTCTCCATAAAACACAAGCTCATTCTCTGGAAATTGAAAATTAAAACTATTGAATAACCCAGAAAAGAATCGTTTACAAAGAATGTAGTTTATAAAAATTAATAATTATTAAATAATTTGTAAATCCATGTTAAGCATACAGCGATGTCTGAAAGGTCAATTTCGGCTTGACAATCCATGACCAGGGGTAAAAAGTTTTGGACCAGAATCTCCATTCCGCTCAAATCTCCATTTTCGCAATGAAGCGCTCCCTTGCTTTGCTCCATCTCTTCTTGGTATTCACCCCATGAGATATGTTTCTATTACGATAGAAGATCCACAAAGATTAAGCGAAAATAATTTATTATTTAGTTTAAAAGTATTTTTTTTTAATATTAGCAAATATTATTTTTTAACAACATTATTTACTAGAATATTTTTAAAATCTAGAGAATTATGATTTTTTACCATTTTGCCTGCAAAAACTGCAGCAAAGGCGCTTGACGCTACTAATAAAATCAGAAGTTTCTGCATTTTGAAAATTTAGGACTTCAAGTATTAACTTGTTTATGAAGATGAATGAAACAGCGTAAGATCCAAGTGCGAACTGAAAATTTATTATCCAAGCCGTAGTTTATAATATTTGAAGGTCTTGCGTGTTGCAAATGATGAAGATTATAGTTTGCCAAATGAATACGTAAGTTTTTCTTTTATGCAAAAATTTAATTAAAATAATTAAATTTTTTGTCATCCCGGACAGGAACTCGTGATGCATTTCCTGTCCGTTGATGCCGTTGAATATTTTTCCCTTTTGGAACGATTCATTGTTTCGATATCCAAAGTTTATCATTAATTTTAAGTAATTCTATTGATCCCAAAAATAACAACCTGCGTTTTAACTTTGATGACGCTCTTTAGTAATGACAGGTCATATGAAGGATTTAATAATGGTTTTATTATTCATATAATAACGATAAACACTTTGGAACAAACGCCACTATAAAAAAATTATCAACTGTCAGCTTCCAATTGTTTTCCGTTGAAAGCCTCCTCCAGCCTGCACACCTCTTCAATGTCTTCGCTGAACTGTAAGGTAGATGAATATTAACCATAAATATATAGTGGATACAAAATAGATAAATAATATTTACGTTCAATGCCAACTCCAAAATCAAAACAATGTCATCAATTTCATGAAACTTCCTTACCTCTTGAGTAGCCTGGGTAAAACATTGGTAGAAAGTCTCGCTGCTCTCAACAGCTCCGTTGATCTCATTGAAATTTGTGACTGAAATAATGAGCATGGAAATGAACAGTTGAAAACCATTAAAAAAAATAATACATTAAAATTCATAAACAATATTTACTCCTGTAATATTGTTATTTCATAAATATTTACCGTATTCATCTGCGCATTCGTCCAAAACTTGTTTGAAGGACGGCAAGTCTTCCAGAATCATCTCGGAATATAGAGCCACAAAGAAATCGTGGATCTTCTCCAGGCTTGGTGTTCCATCATCTTCAACCTGCAAATTTATTAGTATGAACTCATTTGAAACCAAAATCCGCACATTTTTTAATTTTTTTAAATGTCTAAATTATTCTTATAACACATAATTTAATTATCAATTTTACTTAAACAAATAGTTAAAGAAATATTTTTATCGCAAAAAGAAAAAAACCAAGCACTAAATTTAACAGCGTAAAATAAAATTTATGCATTTTAAAATTAACTTACGATCGCCAAATTTTTGCCAACACACTCGTAAAACGTCTGTAAATATCAATGTAACAAAATTATTAGAAATTGCTGAGAGTCAACTACAGATAAGCATATATTATAAACTTATTATTCAATAAGTCATGTTACGGGGATTAATAATTTGTTATTGCTACTTGATGATTTTATAGATTAAATTTCATAAAAACGGAAAAAATACTCACCCTTGAACTATCGCTGTCATTACAATTCTGCACAACATTTTCAAAAAGCTCCACAAAATCAGTTAGCCCCGTGAGATTCCCACTGCTGCATTTTAAAATTGACCAGCGGTCCAGATCAAATGAGGTTTTCTGTAAAATTGGAAATAAATTCCCTATATAAAATCCTTACTGCAAAATGTTCCAAAATAATTAAATCTAAAAACTGATTTAAAAAAATTACCAGGCTAGCAGCGGAGCAGAGAGCGCAAGTGGCCAAAAGGGTAACAATTAGTTTCTCCATGGTAAAGATTCAAATGAAACTGAAAAGAAAACAAATACGTCGAACTATATTAATCCCAACGGAAAGTAACAATTTTATTTTCCAAAACTTGTAAAACTGGTTTTGACATTGATTGACTCGCTTTAGAAAACCCAAAATAACTATTAAAAATCCTGACTGAGCTACATATGTTGATGGGTGAAACATGACATGAAATCAGGGAAGAATAAACCTGAATTTCCACAGGCAGATTAAATTGCTGTCGCATGACAACAAAATCCTTTTGTTTTTACTTTTGTTTTATTTTCTATTATGGTTTTAAGCAAAAATACCGGTTGTAACTAGTTTCAGTGATCAATCCTTATTGCCAAAAATAGGACAATGTGAATTAAATGGTCAGTAACTTAAATTACCGACATGAATTAAATTGCTCACATTAAATTTTTGAACGTGAAATGCAAAAAATTAATTAAACTTCGACGACAAAATAAGTCGTCAATATAAATTAAGAAACAATATAAAAATTACCTGTTATATTCAAACTTGAAATTCCAAGAATGTAAAAGTATAAAATATTTGTTCAAAGAATGTATTTAATTATGGGAAATAATTGCAAAAATCAGAAATCCAGCAAAAATTTGGGCTACAAATGCAAAAGTGCAACCGCTCTGGCGAAGTTGAAGATGCAAACTGATTGTTGACTTTGGGAAGACGCTCTTGATTAATAATAAGAATGAAGACGCTTCCTTGTGTGAATTCCCATTGTGCGTACATATATTCTCATTTATTTTGACGGGTTATATTTTGCTCCAACAAAAGGTGTGTATTTGTATTTAGGTATCTCAATAATTCAGCATTATTCAGCTTTTTTTGATTGTTACATTGTTGCAGTATAGGGTTGCAATGTGCAATTTGTATATAAACAATCCATTATAGTCAATTCAGGTGCACACAAAAGTGGAAGCAGTTTACCTCGTTGGACCTGCGGCTCTCACCCAAAGCTGCACTAGTCTAGTCAAATTTGACTAGGATTCGATCAATTGACTTGAATTTGCAAGAAACACTGCTATTTGTGTAAGACTAGACTTGAATGGTAAGGAATGCTGCACATGTGGATTGACTTGACTTGAATTGAATACCAAGTCTGAAATTATAGAATGAATAGACTTGAATAGTCCGCCGAGCTAGTCAATGGAATGCGTTGCATCTTCATTGTTCTAACATATTTTGCATGATGCCAAATTGTCGCTCACTTGATTCATACAAGAATAATAATACAATTTATTTGATGCGATATGACGCCAAATACGCCTTATACAGCCAAATCGACAACAGTTATTTGTGCTAAAGTAAACTCGGAACAAATTCATAAATTCGAGGATCCCCATGCTTTAAATTGACTCCATATTTTTTTGCCACAGAACTCAAGATTCTGTATTACTCTTGTTATTAAGTAAAATAAACTAAATTTTTATAGTCATGAGTACAAGAGCAAATCGAAAATCTGTGAACATGCACAAAACGTGTAATAATTTAAAAGAAACTAAAATTAAAAAGCAAGTCGTTAAAAAACGCAAGCGATCAGAAGCTCAAGCAACAGAAAGCCGAAAACCAAAATACCGCAAAACCCAATCACAAATTACTACTCCAATCAATGTGGTTGATGAAAAATCTAGTGATGAGGAAGTTGGGGAGACCGGTGAAGAAGTCGAAGCCGCATCTAAATTTCCAAACAATACATCACCAAAAGTAAACTGGCTTCAAGAGATCTCTCAACGACAAAAATCACAAATTGCACCGGAAATAATTGTCCATCAGGCAAATGCAACGAGTTCATCTAATACTGTAGTGAATCAACTAGAGAAACAAACTGAAGATTCGAATCAATCAGTTATTAAAATCTCAACTTATCAAATGACGTGTAAAATTAGCAAAGATTCTTTCACGTACGAAGGACACCGATTCAAATTTGAAGGAACTGAAAATGGAACAAGGCGAAAAATACTCGTGGGACTATGGGCATCTTGTAAATATTGTCAAAAGAAACTATCTTATCAAATTCCTTCTAATGGGGGAACCTCAAATTTATTACGCCATTTGAAGGTGAATCATAAATTTAATGCAAACAATTACTAATGTAAATCTAAATTCCATTAATTAATAAAATTGATTAAACTTCAAATTTTGAATTCTTGTTTGGAATATTTGTTCTAGAGTCAACATTCAGAAGAGTTCCAAAAATTAGATGGTCATGTTGCTGGAGGAAATAGTCAAATTTTGAATTGGATAAATCAAGAATCAAGTACAGTAAAATATCAAAGCAACGACCTTCAGCAAAAAAGATTTAACAACGCGCTTCAATATTGTATAGCACAGGACAAATTGCCATACAATCTTGTGAACGGTGAAGGATTTCAGTACCTTGTTAATACTCTTGATGAAAAAGTGCAAATTCCAAGCCGGACTACAGTTCAGCGTCGAATGACAAATGTTGTCAGGGACGAAGTAATAAACTTTTATTTTATAAAATGTTGAGCTATAATATATTAATGATTTTACAATTTGAATTTGCTATTTAGCTAATTATAGTACTACAAATAAATTTGAATTTAGGTACTTCCTGATATGAAAAAACAATTCAAATCTATTACTGGAGGAACCATTTCTATTGATGGTTGGAAAAGTAAGCGGAAGGATGGAATTCTGGGATTCAAATGTCATCACATTAGCTCGGACTGGAATTTGCTTCATCAAACAATTGCCATTCGTGAAATAAATGAATCTCAAACTGGTGATGCTATTCGAGCTTCCTTTGATAATGTCCTTACAGAAATGGGTCTTGTGAACAAGGTAATTTAAAAAATAATCAACAAAATTATTCATTAAAGTTTTAATTAATTTTTAAAATAAAATACTTATTAATTTTAACGATTACTAATTTAAAAAATGGCGTTTGTAATAGTTATTTGATTAATTTATATTTATTTATAATTTTTAACAATTTTTTATATTTTTACAAATATTTGTTTATTATTTAAAATATGTATCTATAGTTTTTAAAATATTAGCATTTATTTTGCAAAGCAAATAATTGATTTTTTAAGTAAATGCTTTATGGTATTTGTATATTTCTGCAGATGACCGCCGTTTTCTATAGGAATATGTATCATCGTATCGAGCAAATTTTTGAAAGCATATTATTGTTTCAGGTTCAGTTTGTAATGAGTGATAGTGGAGCAAACATGGTAAAAGCGTTTAAGCCCAAATTTATTCAACATATGGAACTTGATGGTGGAGCAAGCGATTGCTCTGATGACGACGAGCGTCTGGACGACAATGATGTGGATCACGACCTGATAGGGTACTTAGACTCCGATTATGATGATAGCAGCAACGAAGATCAGGATGAAATCGATGTGGATCAGTCATCGGAATTTATTAAACAAATGGAATATTTACAAGGAGAGAATTTTAAACACTTGCGTTGTACAGCCCATCAGCTCCAACTTGCAATGAACGCCTCGTTAAACCTTACGGAAGTGACACCATTTCTGAGCTATATAAATGGTGTTATAAATTTTTTCAACAACAATATGGTATATCTTGCAAAGCTAAGGAAGGCTTGCGGAAAAGGTCTTTTGAAAAAAGCAAACACTCGCTGGAATTATTGGGTAGATGCTTTAAAACGAATTGCAGAGGTAATAAATGAGAATGCAAACGCTCAATCTCTAAATTAAGGCCGAATAAATTTTTTTAATAATAAAATAAACCGTTTTTTAATAATATAGGAACAGATTTTCGAACAACTACGTACATTGCTGGATTTTGCTCATCGTACTATGAAAGGACAATCCCGAAAGGCGTTGCCGAGAAAGCTATTGAAATCAGATCACAAGAAAATTAAAGAATTAATTGAGCTTCTAACTCCGTTTGCCGACCTTACTGATGTTATGCAAAGCGATACAATTACATCATCTATTCTAATTCCGCACGTTATTAGTAAAATGAGAGGTTAGATTCTAAATTTTGCAGTTGTTGTTTGTAATGTAATATACATCTGATATTTTATTTTTTTGAATATGAAAATATTACATTTCAGCTGTAAACCGTACACAGCCGAAATATTTTCCATTGATGAAGGAAAAGCTTGTTGCCCAAATAAAAGCAAGATTCGAAGAGATTCTCAGCGATCCTGTGTATGTTTTTGCTTCATTCTTAGATCCACGAACAAAACTGAATCCGTTCATGCTTCAAGGTTTGTCATCTAAATTTTGTCATGTGTACCTATTTATACAAAAATTTCTGGTTGCCATTTACATATGTACAATTACCGTTTTTATAGACACGGGAGGACTAAAGCTTCCATCATATCAGAAAGCATTGGAAACATGCAAATTGTTATTAGCAGAACCAGAAACAACAGAAGAATCAACGCGGACTGAAAAATTGAACAACGTTGCAAATATTGATTGTTTGGATGCTTTCAATCAGGAAGTGTCCATGCTTCAATTGGACAAAGTTGTAAAAAACAAAACAGAGTTAGAGTTATATCTGTCAGAGGAGAATTTGACATCAAAACAAGATGTACTTAGCTATTGGCGCATCAAACAACAAGTGTATCCAGCTTTGGCAAAATCGGCAAAAATATACTTGGCAATACCAGCCTCATCTGCCAGCGTAGAAAGATTATTCTCTGAACTTGCGGTTATCGGTAGGGCACGAAGAGCTGCAATTAAGCCACCACAGTACGAGAAATTGAAGTTATTTGCAGAAAATTTTAAGTCAAAAGTAGCAAACAAAGCCAATATAACCAAACGCTGCCGCTCCTTAAAATCAACCCCGTTGGTATAATTACATTTGATGGTTAAGGCATATTGCTGAAGCAATCCCAATAAAATCGGAATAAAAAATTACACTTACGATTAATTATTTCATTTATTATTATGTATATTTTTATATATGAATTCATACATTTATTTCGTTGCTTACTTTTTATCTCATTGCATAAAGAAGGAGGGAATTTAAAATTTACACATGTACGCTCAGCCAATCTTTAAATTTATATTGTATGATTTTGACTACTAAGGTGACTATGACTTGACTTCACATCAATACGGTCTGGTGTGACTTTGACTTGACTTGAATAACATGTGGTTAATACTGAATTGAATTGACTAGAATTGACTAGCGTTGCTGATCGGCGGCAAAGAATAGACTTGACTTGACTAAAACAAAAAGCGTGCAGCTTTGCTCTCACCTCATTGGTCACGACGAGCTTACATATGTCTTCCTGCTTGAGATACAAAAGTTATTTTGTGTAAAAAAATTAATTGAAATTATATCATTAACAATGCGCTTATACAGACTGTGGAACATAGCAAAGGTAGCTATATAGTACACATATACTGATATACATAACAGTAACGTGAAAATGTATGTACGAAGTACACAGAATATGTGCATAAACGTGTAGTAGGATTAGCACTGCGAAATATTTACCATACTCACACATAAACGTACATATAGTATAGAAACGGCAATAACAACCGTTTCAATCTGCCATTTCGCCTTTAAAATTACCATTCAGGAAATATTTGCATTCTAAATAAATTGAGTAGGATTTTTTAAACTCCCACAGCAGCAGATGTCAAATACAGTAATGTACATGCTGACAAACGGATATTTAGTCTGTGTTTTTTTTGCTGTTGTTGCTTCTATGATGTTAATATTTTTTATACATTATTTTTTTTGGAATTTTTATTGGCCTACAGTACAGCATTGTTTTCGTTCCACACGCTCTGCTTTTTTAGATCTGTACTCTTTCTGCGCTTTGTCTTCATTCTTCACACGTTCAAACATTGTTCATAATGCACTGCCAAGCTATTATTATGTACATTTCCGTAACATTCTGCCAATCATCAGAATTTTGATTTCCAGTATGACCAACGTTCTCATTTTATTATTTATGAGTAAAAATTTATTAATTAATAAAATTAATATTAATAACAATTAAAATAAATAATACTAATAAATAAAATAAATAATAATAAACTAAATGCATAATAATAACATTTCAAATACGTTGTACCAAATTATTAAATAAAAAATAATAAAAAATAATAAAAAATTACTAACATTTATAGTTTAATTTGATAAAGATTTTTGGAAGTAAATGACAACAAATGATACATGCATGACGTCAAGATGCCCACAAATTCAAAAATATTGCAAACTGCATGACTCAGAATTTGTTATCACAAAGGTGAGCAATAAATGATAAAGCATATGGGCGCTATCTACTAAAACCAAATAGCTTTCGCTATTAGTAATATTATCGCATCCGGAAGATAGTTTACAGTATGTGCCTTCATAATCGTAAGCTAATGGAAGTCGTACGTCAATTGACTACATGGAAATACGTGTGAATTACTAATGCATAGAATTTACAGTTTGTGATTATTTGAAAGCTTCGATTAAAATACGAAAATCATATTTGAAATTGAATAGAATTATGTTTTATGACAATAAATAATTCCCACGAACATCGTCACTCGTACATAAAACATATTATGATAACGTCGAGGACACTTGACAATCCGTCGGATGTCATTGCGGATAGAGCGATATTGAATATAGACCCACTGAAATGAAGATATGAACCGTTACCTTATATCAGGAGATAGATAAGAAGGCTTATAATTTGCTCTCCTATCAACTGCAACAGTTAAATGTGTAAATGTTGAACAAAGGTTTGAGCTGCAGGGAAAACATTTTCCTCTCATGTTCTTCACGCATTACTCACCGCCGTTTCAGTAATATAACAAGCTTTTCTCTTGAAGAATAACACTTGAGAAAATCCATTTATGTGGTTATCGATCCTACTTTTCGCTATATTTATACCCGTGAATCCTTGGCCCCGCTTTAAATCCTAAGGACTCACTGAATTATTTTCGACTCCTGCTTTCTCCTCAATTTTATTTATTTTCACCTTCAGTTTAATTCGGGATTTTCAGTAGCAATTTGCTTAAAAGGTTGAATACAAAAGGGTAGAAACCTGAAGAAATCGGAGTAAAAACTTCATAATTCCTGGGGAAAGAAGTACCAAATTCCAGGAAAAAAGACTTACAAACCATTTGTATTAAAGAATTTAAAGTGAAAGTTTATCATTCTAATTTTGGAAAAATGTCCAGCCAAATTACCCCCGCCAAAGTAATTTTCTTTGCATTGATATGCATTTTTTCCTGGTCAGTATTTTGCCATCAAACGGTTTCCGCATTCCCGGCTTCATTCCCAAGGGAGGACGTTCAAAACCTTGCGAAAGCGTCTGGGAATTATTTATTTCCAAAGGAAGGTGGTGAAGATGAGGAAAAAAAGGATGACGGGTAAACAATTAAAAAAACAATTTTATTATCGAGTTACAAGCATTTAAATTTTGTGTAGGATTTCTAACCATTTATTTTGTATTATTTTTTTGTTATTTACTGCTTATGTAGTGAAATAACACACAAAACTTTTTAACACTATTTAAAAAAGTTGTTAATATTTTTTACAACAACAGTTGGGACTGGAAGATTTACTTGTACATTGGCCTTGGAGTTCTTGCCGGTGTAATAATTCTGGCCTGCTTAATTTCCTACTTGTTCTGCGAATGTGTGAAAACCATCATCTGCCTGCCGCTCACCTGCCTTTGCTGTTGCTGTAAAGATTAAATGTCGCAGTACAAAATCAACATTTTAAGCTAAACCTACAAATATGGTGTATTAAATTCATACATATACGAAGTTCATCCTTGTTATACACGATTCTTAACAATCGGACAACATTTAATGACTGAAATAAATTATTTTTGTAATCGTCCCTAGAACATTTGAGTACTTTTTCCATTCATTACAGAAGTCTTTTCATAATTCATAATAACAAACATAATTTACTGTTCTTGGCCAATCAATTCAAATGCATTTAAAAAAGACTTGTTTTGATTTCATTAATTTCAATGGCATTTTTTTATTTATTCATAATTCATTTGTATTCACAATGCCGTCATATGCCCACAATGCTTAATATTAAAACTGAATTGGAATTATTGTATTTAATTTATCGTTAATATAATACGAGGTTCTATCGAGTTCTCTGTGGCATATTTGCGACTGTTCCTTCACCTTGGTTCCGTGGTGTAGTGGTTATCACGTCTGCTTTACACGCAGAAGGTCCCCGGTTCGATCCCGGGCGGAACCAGTAATTTTTGGTCCGAAATTATTTATTATTTTTGGAAAAACACGCAATATTCTTTTACCATTTAAGATTTGTTTTAATTTATAATTAAATATTATTAAATAAATAATAAAATAATTAATAAATAAAATACAAAAACAAATAAATTAATGATACACTGGGTAAGCAGACAAAGAGAATTAACCGTTACTCATCTTCACTTTAATACAGCAAACAAAACGAATGGAATCTAGCGGCGTTGAAGTTACACAATATTGGTATGTACCGTCAGTTAGAAAAATTGTTGCTGGAGCTAAATTAAATTCAAACATTTGTAGCATCTTTCCTACGTTTAAAATTAAATATCTTTATTTATTTAAACATTAAACTTTTTATAAATTAATTAATTTTATAATTAAAGGTGTCTCTGCGTAAAAATAAAAATGTACTTCGTGTAATATTATTACCATTACAACAGCATCTGCTGTGAGATTAAAAACAAAAGTTTCCATAAGCGTTTGCAGATGGCAGAGCCACCAAATAAATTTCATTGTGCCTGAAGTTGATGTTAGTAGTTATTGGGGGATTCCGAAACTGTACCGATGAAAGAAAGTTACCAACTTACCACTTTTTTAAGAACTTGTTAACACGAACAAAGCGGAGTGTTCATTAATAAATAAAAGATAACTTAAATAAAACTAAATAAAACTAAATAAAAGAGAACTTAGCCTGATGATGAACGACGAAGTCGATCGAAAGCTTGCTTCTTAATTATTAATAAATATTGTTTGTTAAAAACCACGTAAGCCAGATTTAAAATCATGGATAAATAAAAGATAAATTTTCTAAACTCCAAGTTTTTATTCCAGAAAAAAATGTATAATTTGTTTAATTAATTTTTGTAACAAATATATTTTCGCAGTCCTCCAAGTTATCCCAATTTTGTGTGCTTTTCCATGTTAAAAATGTATATGAGAAGTGGCAATTTACAGGAAAATCTTTTTTAAACTGTTCGACAAAATTATTTAAGTTGATTACAATACAATGTAAATTTTGTTCATTATTATGCTGGGGCAGAATGAAATAATTTAATTTTCCTAATTTTGCATAAAGAAAGCATACGTTAATTTAAAATGGTGGCCAATAAAATAAAATATAAAAAATCTTATTGTTATTCCATAGCATTTGTTTTCCAAAGAGCTCTGTTGGCTGATCAACCCTCGCCTATAAAGTGCAGTCTCCGACCCCAAACCCCATCGAGTCTATGAAAATTAACAAAACAAATGCAAAACGGCAGTCCTTGATGTATGACTTGCAGACAATAATGAAAAATATAGGGAATCCACAGGGGCAGCTCCAGACTCGCTCGTATGGAAATCCTCCGTTTATTGTTTTCACCAGGAGGTTGGATTTCCTCCCTGGAACCACTAGCTCTCATTTGTATTAAAAGCAACGAAATAAATGCAAGATGGCAGAATGTTCAAAACAAGACAAAAGGCAGGAGAGAGAGAAGAGTTCAGGAGAGCGGAAGTACTTTTTTTTATTTCGAGACTATATCCACAACAGCTGTTTCCTTTTCCAGAGTCTATATTCTCCAGCTTTTCATTGGACAATTCTGGCTTTCCATTGGACATTGAACCAACGTATATTTACAACGTTTAAGCTTGGCTTATAAGCAGAAGCACAGAAGGTATCAATTTAAACAATTCTATTGAACCTGCCTTTATTATCATTGCTTATTGCTATTTGCTCTTGTTGTATTAAAGGCTTAAACGTTCACACAATTTGTGATGTTGTTTGCATTTAGCGCTTAAATTCAACGCCTCCATTTGAAGCTTGAGACTTGGTGCGTTTCAATTGGTAAGATATTATTATAGGAAGAATATAATGATAAAGAATTCAAGAATAATGGTTATAGACGTAAGATCGCAATAATTCTAAATTGTAATTTTTAAATTGATGGTGAGGAAAACATGGAAACGGTTGCTGCCGATGACGTCCGAAGCTCCATCAGTTTACAGCTGTTGAATAAATTGAAACTGTCGTCACATGTGGGGAGGAATATTGGACGGCCTTGCCAGAGTGTCTAAAAGTCAGGAAGAGTCAAGACAAGGAACAATTTTTCATTGTCATCCATATAAACTCTACAGTTGTAAATCCATATAAACTGACTGTTGTATTGCTTGTGGTGTAATATAAAATGTTACACACTGAATCTTATTTACACTCAATTTAATGTGCACGCCCAATGGAATAAGACTGTGCAAGACCAAGACCAGAGAGAAGATCCTCAGAACAGTAATAAGAAATAAGAGATGTGGAGGCTATCAAGAAGAATATAATTTTCGAGAGAGTTTATTAAAGAGGCGATAAAAAAAGGATTTATCTTCGGGCTCTCTCTCTCTCTCTCTGCTGGTTATTAAACGCTCTCTCACTTCATAATAATTCTCCCCTTCCAATCAGCCGTACATTTGTAATGCACAAGGGTTGCCTGCCTATACTATGCCTATAGCTCGTACATGTCCAATGAGAGCGTGGAATGAAATGAAATTCAAGAGCTCTTCTCTTCTCCTTAATTCCCTTATTGACCTATAGACTCACACCTGAGCATGATTTATCACCGATCAGTCAAGAGACAGCTTGGCCTTTGCATTCCAATCCTCAGCTGTCCACACGAGCCTCTCGCCCATCAACATCTCCTCTCTACCTTATTTTTCCCATTATAAATTACTTTATACAGCTTCAATGAAAATTATTTACACGATATTTAAATAGCTTCAAATTCAGATGTGTCGTTCATACAATGAATCAGTGAGCAGTTTCATCGAGAGAATCAACATCGCACAGAGTCAATTTATTTTTGAATAGTTGAAAATTTGGTACACATTAGAATAGGGAGTAATAAAACAAAACCAAATTTTACAGATCGCTTCGACAGAATAAAACAAGAGAATTAAAAATTGCATCGACAAAGTTAACATTGCATAGACAATGTTAAAATTGCATCGACAAAGTTAAAATTACATCGACAAAGTTAAAATTGCATCGACAAAGTTAAAATTGCATCGACAAAATTAAAATTGCATCGGATGAATCGAACCACATCGGAAATGCATAAATTGCATCAGCGATGACGTTCTTATTCCTTTGAGAAAGTCCACAGTGTCATCAGCGGACTTTTACTAAAACGGTCGTAAGTAAATTGCCCCCAGAAAATACTAAACAACGTGGTAATCGGCCAATTAAAAAAATAAATTACTCGACGACGAATGTATAAATCCCGGAAGGCGCTCCACTGAAGGAGGCACACTTCCCATAAGGATTTCCCATATAATGGCAATGATGAATGGGTCGGGAATCAAAGTATAATTAAAGAGCAGCGGAGAAGGAGCGGGAGGGTTCAAAGGGTAAATATTTGAGTTGCATCTTTTCTTCGTATTCTTCCCAAAGCCCTATTATATTCTTTCTTCCCAAGTTCAATATATCAATTCATAATAATGCAATGCCAAAGTATATATTCCGTTGAGAATTATATTTTATTACGGGACAGAGCACTCATATATACTTTGTATCCTTTATAAGGGCATTGTCTACTCTTTCTACAAGGGCAGCAATAACAATTTGCTATTCAAAGTCTCTCTTTTTTAATTCCACCGCCACCGCAATGCTCATCTCCTCACATTTCACAGCCGCTTTTAATTTATAGCCTCTTTACCCCTTGCAACACCTTTCCTCCATTCATGGCGCTTGATTAAAACTATTTGTCATGGCTGCACTTCCGCTGGCTGTTATCCCATCGAGTGGGGGGAATTTTTTTTCGAGGAAGATTGAAATTCCCGCGGGGTCAAATTATCATCCTTAGTCCTTATAACACTGCTAATTAAATTTGTAAATATTTCTTTTGGAAATTGAAATTTGTAAATTACTTTTCAAATTGTGATTTCCATTATTATATTTTTAAATACGTTATTTTAAATGTTTTTTTAAAATTGTATTTAAAAATTATAAAAACTAATTTAATAACTACTTAAAGAACGACAAAAAATTTCGGAAATAATTAAGGTTCTAGTTAGTTTTTCAAGAAAACGTATTTTAGTTGCCAAAATAAAGACAAAATTCTGAGGAATTTATTGAACAAAGGTAGAATAAAATTAAGTATTGTAATTAGTATTCAAAACCCGTCCGACATCACGTTAACCCCTAAAAATAAAAGTATACAAATAGTTACACAAACTTAATGTCCAAGCAAAAAAATAAAAGGACAAATTTTATTCAGTCAATTTTGTTTCGTCCACACAGGGCGGAAACCTCCGAATAAACAGGTAAAGTTTACAGTCATGGAACATGTCCGTTAAAAGGGCCAATGGAACTGTAGAACATGTAAAAGAGTGAAGAACAACAAGAGAGCGAGTGAGAGAGAGAAAAAACATAAAAAAGCTGTGAAAAACTGATAAAAAAGCAAAAGGGCTAAATGGATACAAAGACCAGCCCAAATTACATGCAAGAGGACAAGCTTTCCCCTATAATTACACCAGAAAAACCAACTTGGTCTCTCTGAACCACCGACCAGACCTGTCGTCCGCACAGTTTCTTCCCTAAAATCTCTCCTCTCTCCCGTCTCTTCGACAGTCAAATATTGAAATGAGGACCGTATGGAAATCTCAGATTTAGATAACACACAACATGTTTGTCTTGCGGACGACGGAGAGAAGAAACAATGATATACAAAAACTGGAGGAAAAAGAGGATCCTGAAAATCAAAGGATGACGACAAGCGATAAATTTGCGTCCGGGCTCTACGTCCTCTCTCTATCGTTTTACATGCCGCTCCCCTTGAGTTTCTTCGTCGGTGTGATGACGCTGTTGGGAAATAAACAATAAATTATTGAAAAATATTGGGAATAAATATTTCCAAACTGTACAAACACATGGACTTTCAACAATATGGAAGCAATCAACAGCTAAATACAAAATAAATACAAAATAAATACAAAATAAATACAAAATAAATACAAAATAAATACAAAATAAATACAAA
>JAQGAK010002079.1:0-23375 GCA_034696945.1 Lipothrix lubbocki
TTAAATTAGATTTTAATTAATTCACAGCATTGGAATAAGTTTTGCAAAGTTGCTTTTCTTCTCTTTTTCCGCGTTTTAGAATTTCATATCAAACAAGTTTACATGACCTTAGTGGAAGCTTTCACCCCTCGCCAGTCCTGTCAAATGAATAACTTTTTGCCACCGGTACTTCACAATACAAGAACACCCTTTGCTAGCATTCAATTAACATCTAGAAAAATAGCTCGAAGGCTACACCTGCAATTTTCATGAACGCCCTCTGAATTTATGTAAGTACACCTGCCAATTTTTTTACGTCGTATCAAAAGCCATCATGATTTAAAAATTGTTAAAAACGAGCGAGATTGCTGGTTGTCCGGGAAAATCTCATACATACTAGTACATGTTATGTACGTAACTTTATTTATTTATTTTAGGCTCAGTAATATTCATTCATATATTTATTATAAATATCTGTTTTCAGCTGTATCTGGGACAGCAGCAATATAGGTTCAAAAAGTATATATTAATCCACAGAGCTGTTCAAAATACATTGAACAAAAATACAAAAACTACAAAATACTAAATACATTTTGGTTACAATGAAAATACAAAGTACAATATACTTGGCTCTTTACAAAATACATTCAACTGTACCCCAGCACAGTCAAAACACAAAATACTTTTCGTGATCTCAAAAATACAAAATACATGCATTGCCCATGAAAATACATGCTAAAACACATTTTTGGCAAAACGATTGCGTGTCATTTTACTATTTTGTTTTTGTAAAATCGCGGAACAAATTTTGAATTTTATTGGATTAAAAATC
Source organism: Lipothrix lubbocki (assembly GCA_034696945.1). Lineage (NCBI taxonomy): Eukaryota > Metazoa > Arthropoda > Collembola > Symphypleona > Sminthuridae > Lipothrix > Lipothrix lubbocki. Next base: position 812 of record JAQGAK010002079.1, read on the forward strand.
TCTACGTGATAGTTGACTGTAGCATAAAATACAAACTACAAAATACATTTTGTATTTTAGTTGAGTCAAAAGTCAAAATACATGTTAAAATTATAGTTGAGGCAAAATACAAACTACAAAAATGTATTTAAAATACCATGTATTTTGTACAGCTCTGTTAATTGATTTTAATTACAATGCCCCGTTAAGTTTTATGCTCTTGATAGCCTCCATGGGTTCAGGAAATGATTAAGTTTTTGTAGAGAGAATAAATATGTAAAAATAAATTCGACATTATAGATCGTCTTATAATAAATTAAGCATGTTCATTGTGAGACAACACATCATATCTTGATCATGTAAAAAATTTAATGGAAATAACAGCAAAAAAGTCAGATGCAAGTCGCGCTTTTGCGCCCTTAAAGTAGAAGAAACTAGCAATTATTTTATTAGTATATTTAATTTTTTAATGAAAATAATTGACAATAAAATTAAGGGAAGCAAGGCAATCAGATCAGTGCGATAAATGGTGGCTAAGCAGTTGTTATCAAAGCAGGAATATGTGCCGTATGAATTAACACAATGAATGAATTATATTCTTGCTGGCGTTACTTTTTCTACAATAAACCGATTCAGTATTTTTATTTAACAAAATCACGCAATAACAATTAATAATGTTGCTTTGGACTGGAGTTACGCCATTATTGAGAATTCTCCTCTACAAGGACCAGCTCCTGCTCCAATGAAAATCAATCTAAAACTGAGATTGACGACAATGGCGTGACTTTCGGTCACTCCACACTAACCAATCAAAAAATAATTTTGCTTCACCGAGCAATTTCACTAAACAATTTCATATACTTATTACAATATTACCCTTTTGGCCTTTGGGTGAACAAAATAAGATTTAGCAGTTGATTATGATACATTTATTGGTTGAAAATCGTGTTAAATAATACTGGGTCCAGTTATTTTTATATTGAATTCTCGAATCTCAAGCAAGGACACTGCGGATTGTGTAATTTTGGCATGGAGTTGACCCTTGAAGATTGCCATTGTCTGTAACGGTAAATGGTAGCATTAACCAATTTTAGACTATTTCGCGAACGCTCATTAATTATGTAGTGCGCATAATGTATGTATGTACCATTCAATAATAACATATTAAAATGTAAAAGGCAAATAGATTTATGTGTAATGTCAATGTCAAGTACCCGCCACTACATGAAGTACACTAAAATTTACTACGAAATATTGTATTATTATGCGGTAGTTTTAACACTGCAGATAAAATATAATAATATGGTAAGGCTTAGTCTTTAGGTTAGTATAAATGAAAAAAAATGTTTTACATGTTACATTTAATTAGTTGCTACCGATCGATTTCATGTTCTATTGTATAAGCTTTGATCATTACCATTGCCGAACGACTATAGAGCTTTCAGTCAATTTCAGTGCAACTGACTGACTGCATTCGAAAGGAGCAATCGCCATCACTCGCAGCAAAACGAAGACTACTTGTTTTCACAACAAATGTAACCCCCAGCCATCGAGCGCAGCACTAAGTGCCATCTACTGACGTGAATTGTAGTTTTTACAGATGAAATTTAAGTTTGAGGAAATTCATCTTCAAACAGAAGCTGTTGCATATATAGTGTAATCAAGACTGGTAAAACGTTTACGATCATTTTATACTTACTCCTCGTTTGTATGCATTGCTACCAAACTATTAATATATTATTAATATATTATATATTACATACTATTTAATACGAGATAAAATGTTTGTGCGTAAATACAATAGTTAACGTTATAAAATTTCACTTTACGTTAGCGTTAGCACACACATCTTCATTACGAAATTATGCTTGCAAAATAAGAAACGGGAGATTAGTGCAAATTTTCACATTCATGGATATTAGTAATTATCTTCGTCGGTATTCAATTAATTTCAAATGGCTACCATTTAAACTTACAGTAAATATAAAGAATTTAACAGTAAAAACTTCCAGTAAATCTATGAATCTGCAGTAAAACCATGAATCAAGAGTAAATTCTTGAAACCACCGGTAAAATCGTGAAACCACCGGTAAATCTCCCAATATTAATAACATCATCAATAAATTCGTAAAATCTCCCAATATAAATAAAATCATCAATAAATGGTGAAATCTCCCAATATAAATAAAATCATCAATAAATTGGTGAAATCTCCCAATATAAATAAAATCATTAATAAATTTATGAAACTTTCCCATAATTTTAATAATAAATGAGTTAAGGGTTCACTATTATATACAATTAGCTTTATTTTAGGAACAACGTTTCGAACAACTGTCCTTCATCAGGTTCGTAGGTAGAATGAAATCAAACATTGAGTTTGTGAGAGTTTTTACATTAATTTTTTTTAATTATTACAATTCGCATTTTTTAAATGTTTTGATTAAGAAACAAAATGTTTGAAACTTTCCCATAATAATGGAAAACTAAATTTTTGAAAAAAATCACGCGGCAATCATTAACATTGTTTTAGTATTTAACTATTTAAATATATTAGTTACATAATCAATTCCTGTGATGTCCGCGACAGCTAAGATGCTCTGTAAATACAATAGCATCGTTGATAGATCGTCGCTTCGCAACGATTTATCGCAATCTTAAAGAGGTGATACAGCTAAGGGCAGCGGAGCGCTCCTACCCGGGCAGGTTCCCAAACCCGAAGTAACTCCGAAACAAGTGGTTAAACTTTAAATTCACCCAAACGGTATACCTAAAGACTATGTGTACCAAATTTGAGCAAAATCAGGGGAAATGTTAAAAAAGCCCAGGTATAACTCCGAAACGTTTGGCCGATTCGGCTCGACTGAGAACTCATCCAAGCCATATACCTGAAGACTATGTATCCAGGGTTGGCAAGGTGCCAAAAAGTGACATGACATAAATTAAAAATATATTCAGAAAAAATTAATAATTTTAGCAAACACTTTTTCAATTAAATCACAGTACAATGCATCTAATATTATTTCAAAGGGATATTTAAAATTCTTGTGCATGTGTTTAAGATATTAAAATATTAATATAGTAAGGATAAGCCCCTTTTCGAATTAGTGATTTTATATAAGCTCCTTTTCATATTGTGTCAAAATCATATAAGCTCCTTTTCTAGTTAGTCCGACGAAATATTGCGTCGTTAGGTCAAGCAAACTAGTAACATCTCATTTAAATTTAATTGCTTTGTGCCGCTATAAATAAAGAGAGAATTTTTTGTGCCACCCTTTTTTAAATACATCGTATAGCATGATTTTGTGATTTTATATACTTTTAAAATATGGCATTTTAATAGACACTACAAGTTCAACAATTTGCCACTACAATTAATTTGCTGTTGTTTCATTGGTTTATGAGCGTTTTAATTGATTCACTTATTATTCAGATAATTAGTTATTGGAAAATAATGTAATTACGAGGGAACGAATTATGTATTGATGATTCTTAAATATAGCGCTGAATGAACTATTTACTGGTACTTCAAAAATTTACTGCTGCGTCTGGATATTGTTAATTTGGGGACATTTACTTGAAATCTCTCATACTTTATATGGTTTAAATATATCCATTTCCTTTTTATTATGTTACAGATACCCATTGAACATTTTAAATTCAATTGATTATCAATCATTTTAACAAGGTGCGATTCTGATGAGATAATTAAAAGTTTGCAAGCATTGAATAAAGACTATAGAAGACCTGCAACTGGATGGATTTTGCTTTCAAAATTACATGTAACGCGTCACACGATGTGGATGTTTCCAAACAGCAACGTATGAACGCTCCCACGACAGCGGTGTGTGAATCGCCTATATGTGTTCCCAAGCTGAAGCCGGAGCATCAGCAGTTCGACAGAAGAAGTGGAAGAAAGAAGGTGTATGTTCATCTGCGTCAGGGAGAAGCTACATGTTTGAAGCCACAAAAGTTAACTTTTGGTGAAAAATGTTATAGAATATTACAGCGATACAAGTGTGTATTTCAGTTTTTCTCCCAACAAGAACCTAACGTTATTCAATAACAAATCTGAGAGTGGGTTTAGTGTTTGAAACAATCATATACTAATATGTAGAAATTAAACAATTGTGTGGATTTTTGTGGATATTAAGCAAAATATCTCGTGGTAATTAAATTCCTTTTACGTTCTTTAAGTAGGTTTGTTGTTTCTTGTTTTAGCAAATTAAGGTAGTTTATTGTACGCAATAAAATAAACCAGAATTATATAGATTTTTCACTTGTGTACCTATGTGCTATCCCCAATTGGGCGCGAAAAATATTTCTGGATTTGGACAACCAATTTCACAATTAATTTTCATTTAGGTAGTTTAGTATACACAGGATTTGTACACGCAACAATCCAAATACAGAACCAAAATGCAGTTTGATATTTGTGTGTGTGTGTTATTGATATGTGAATTAAAGTATGAATCATTTGGCCATCTGTTACAACGTTCATATCCAACAAAAAATTTGATTGCATGATTTAACGTTGCACCGGACGTGCTCGTAAAATTTCTGGTTCAAAACGTCGTCAGAGAATGTATTTCGTGGAATTTCCTGCATTATTCAACAATATTTTGTGCATGCACTCTGAAATTTCCTAGACCACCTTATACTTACTTATACTTACTCATTTCTTTGACTTTTCTTGTTGTCTGTCATGTTGTCACCCTTGCAAGTTATTGCTTTTATATTCAGTTCTCTGGTTTCATTTTAATCGCCTTTGACTGTTATAATTGACTACCATAGAACGCGATAAACGTCGTAAATTCTTTCCATTGTTGATTAAATTTATTTGATTTTTATTTCTTAAGCAGTCAAGAAGAAACTTATACATGACAAGGGATTTGGAGCCACAGTCATCTTGGAAGTCATTCGTAATTTGTCACTATACATACGCTAACATTACGCCGTACCTTTTTACATAGGGATCTTCAAATACTTTGTTTCCGGCTTATTTCAACAATTTTGTTACGTGTACCTCAAGTGCACATATATATGTAATATATAATAACGTGTACCTCCCTGCACTCACAGCAAGTACATGGGTAAAGGAATGAAAAAAACTTGTGACACTGTATGTCTGTATGTGGTTTCCAGTGTAAGTTTTTGTGGTGTGTGATGCGTAACAAATAAACTTGAAAATATACACGAGTCTTGTATAATGTATCCTTGATACTAAGAAAGAACACTCTCTTCACAATTGACAATTATAAAAAAAAGTTACATGTTTTACTACACCACAGACGGCATGTAGTACACTCGTTTGAGGCTTGTTGGATCATCCGTCAGTTTTTCCTCTGTGTGCGTGGAGTGACTTTACATTTATGAGTCTCTCAGTATTGCAACTGTATTTTGTTTGATATAGAGAGTACACGAGTGGATATTTTGTGACGCAAACTTGGGGCGAATAGAAGTGCATCCTCTCTTTTATTATACATACCTATATGTATATGTGTATGCTCTGAATTCTAAAAGATATTGTTATTACCTTTCGAAATACCTTTATAGTTATTACGCTCACGAGTACAATATTTTTTTCTTCGAACTGACCATCGTGAGGATGATACATTCGATGATGACGATAATATTTCAGCTACAAATCATTCCATCCTCACTGATGCACTCATCCAACTGTCAAATTGACGTGCTACTGCCCTGTGCTTGGTCGACCAACTTGGCAAGGAAGATATTATCCTCTTAGTCTGTGGCAGATTTTCAAACATGGGTATAAATTTACAACCATTTTTTTTAGTTTCCTGTTTACCTTGAGCCGATTTTTAACGTGTACGTACAGCTACTTCCCAGGTCTTTAATGTTCGTATACCTTTCTATACTTGAGTAGTAAGAGATACTTTTATGTGTAAAGTACCATCACCGAAAAGGCATAACTGAGATAATATTATCAACCCGTCAGCATTCATGTATACGACCACACTTGTTAACAAATCTTTCATATGCTAGAACCCTAGAGGAATTATTATCTTTTGATAATAATATAGATATATGTGCATGTAAATAAAGATATAGGTGATGACTCCAGCCATATTTATCTCTGTTTGATACCATTACCATTGGAGTTATTGCTAGTGACGATTTTAAAACTTGGCGTCCTGACAGTCCCTAGTTTTTTTTACAAGATTCAAAGGTTACACCTACATGTACATGATTGATCATTGTGGTGAAAACTTAATGAAAATAACATTGATATTGCGTCGAAAGTTTGAACATTTATTGTTATTTTTAGATCATTAAATTGTCATTTCAAGTTTCAATCTTGCTTTTTCTCCCTGTAAACCAGCAATATACTTTTCTCCGTTTATTACAATTACATTTGTTTACATTTTCCCGAAGAACCTTAGCCTAAATACGTTTTATTCAAGTTCAAACCTTCTGACTCATCTTTCGACTAGGGTGAGGATTGAAACTTCGGAACATTTTTGCATTCCTTCCTGTCAAACGTCGATCAATGGTCTTACACTTCGTCCTTTAGAATTTGTAGCACACGGAAATTAGCCCAAGTTGTAATTTAAAGATTTGGCAGACACGTCTCTTTAGTATGTTTGTATACTTTCTATACATAGTTTTAAACGCACTGGAAGAAGTTCCATTTCACAAAATACGTAGTATGCGGAAACTTCATTAAATTCAAACGGCTTAAAATTTTCAACTTATGTTGTTAACTAAACACCAACTGTATGTTTCGTTTTCAAACTTTACATTTCCTTCAGAAGCAATTATTTTTTATGTCCTGTTCACATTTCCAGCTTACCTTCGTGCTCTAGTCAGGAAGAAGACGATAAATATGAGGCAGGAATCTTCCTTTCCAGTTCTTTTGCCATATAATCCGGAGTCGTTGTCATAAACTTTTTTTAGTTTGAATTTTAATTAACTTTTGAGACCTTTACAAGAGGGAAATAAGCCGCATACTGTGATTTGTGTGTGAGAATGCAAACTTCAAAGCGTACAGATATGCTTCCAAACGCGTTGAAGAAGCAATAAGATTTTTAAAGACGTCGAATGTATGACATTTTAAAGAATATATATATTTTTGTCTGTCAGTAATTGTTTACAATTTTGGAAGAATATTCTCTCAGTTGTGATAAAATCTGGAATGGTAGTAGTGGTACATATAACAATGTAAATTCTGACAATTTTCCACCCAGCAGTGCTTGTTTTCACATGTCATTTAGCAAATATTTTGTGTACATTGTAAGGTCTGGAATTAATTCATTGCCTTAGTAAATCGTGCTTCAAATGTTCGTTTTTATGCAGGAACAGGTCTCGACCCAAGCATGGACCGGAAAATACCAACAGCACTTTGGAGAACACAACGTAAGCATAAATTTGAATGATTTTTCTATGTATATCCTATGTCTTAATATACTAGTGTGTGTGTGTACCTCTCAGTAAGCATTGCCATAATGTGTAGACCAGACTCTTACTTTTTAAGATTACACTTTAATAATAATACAACACTCCTCTTCTTCTTGCATTTTTATGCACAAAAAATTTGGAGGCTTATTTAACAAAATACTGCAAAGTTGTTTAAGGTATTTGATGCTTATATAGTAGAAAATATGCACGCTTCAAAGCTATAAATACATCTTCTGTCTCCGTCTTTTGACTTAAGTATCCATAGAGTACAGATTTACCTCCATCTGTCTATACAAATACAGACATGTAAATACTGTTTCCCCCAAGGATTCTTTATAGCCGGTTTGTAAATTGTGAGCATCTGATGCTTGTATTTATAGGTGCGTGTAAAAGCCATGTAATTTTTTCTGCTGGATTTCATTCCCAGTCGATTATCAAATCACTTAAGTTTTGAGCGACAAACCTCCGTCGTCTTTAGTGCAAGAATGGATTGATATGTATTACACATGTTACGAATATGTTACAAGAACACCAAGGAAACTTCTTACTGTGCCAATAGCGATTAGTTTTTCATTTCCTGAAAAATAAATTACTCAGCTACGTCCCAATCCCACCAAAACGCTCAATTTTATTCTCTTATTATTGAGTCTCAGTTGAATATGTGTTAGAGTATACCAAGTATTGAAATACCATCTCTCTCAACACTCATCAATGCTCGCTGTTATGCGTACAGAAGAACGCAGCTAGTAATAATATAATGCATGAGCGGAGCACATGCAAACCATTACCTACTTGAGAAAAGTGCTGTGAATGAGCATAGTTTCTACGCTAGAGAATGCATAAAATGATTGGAATTCACGCAGCCTCACGAGTGCTTTTAATGTATGAAAGGGGGATTCCTCAGCTAAAAGCCAAATTACTGTTGTCTCCATTGAATACTCTCGGTACAAAGAGTTTTCATTTATGAATGAGCTTATGAAATTTTAATTCAGACTCCTTAATATTTAAAATATGTATATACTGTAATAATTCAAAGTCTTTTAATTTTCCTATTGTCTAAAATGTGAAAACATTACGTTTCGGAGAGATAAAGGGAAGGACGAGGGATACATTTATTATAGGAGGAACTTTCAAGTATGATGCTTCATCATGGTTAGTGTAGTATGGTTGTATTGTAAGCAATGAAGTTGAAAAAGAAAATGAACTGAAGCTAAATTAGAAGCGTGACGACATAATTTGAGTGCTTTTTCTTCCATGAAATGAAGAGGACAAAAAATTATCTGTATGCTTTAAGTTATGTTGTTGGTGGAATTGACTTGATTCGTTGGTTATTTTATTAAGGATCCTCATCTTCTGGTCAAGTGTATATACGCATCATGGAACTTGTTCATATTTCGGCTTTGGCCTTTTGCTTTTCTAAGGATTCAAGTGCAGTCATACGTGTATAGGTCATATAAATATGCTATATCTGAAGGCAATTTATACTACCTATAAGTATACAACTATTGCATGATATGATACAGGGCTATTGGTTATCATTTATTTCACAGGGGAATACGAATTCACTTATAATTATTATCAAGACCTACTGTAGGTTTATATTTATAGTTGTAACTCGTCTTGTTTACTACACAAGTATACTTTAATACTCTCACAGTTGTATCCCCAGGACAATATCGGGAAGAGGGCATGTTTATTTCTCATAATAAAATTAATGCCTTCTATTTTCTCCTGCATGGAGATTCTTTGTGTGTGTCTTCCTTCCCGGCTTTCTCATATTTTTCAAGTATACTTAAGTATTTTTTGCCCAAATCTTTTTTCCTCCTTCGTCCTGAGCTTCATTTATTTTCATTTTATTTTTTTCTCAGTTTCAACTTTACTATGAATTATGACTCCTTGGTAGAAGTAATAGTTTTAACCCATTGAACCTCGTGTGAGTATTACTGTGCTTGTGTGTGAGGCTCTTCTTCCATCGGCTCTTTATTCTGCTCGGACCGATGTGTTATGTAAGGCGCAAAGAGACATGACTCTTGAGTAAACGACATCAGAACTCGGTAAAAAATAACACATTGAGTTTAAGGTCGACTACATACGGCGAAATCCATACTGATAATAATTCACATCCAGTTCAGCTTACCTATATACATATGCCTGTTTATATGCTTAGATGAGTGGAGGATGAGAACTACCTACTGGTCATAAAGTGGATTTTTTTCACTCTTCGCATCACTTACACAGTTCACTTGTACGTTGTACACTAATGCTAGTTTAATCTGCAGTCTACTCTTTACCTGTACGCAAGATATGTCTTTGAAATGTGTGTATGTATATACGTATATAAAGGATGGCTTTAACTAAAGTGAACGGAGTGGAATGATGAAAACCATTGACCACACCTTGACTTTCATGAGGTTCATTCAGAATCCTGAGTTAGGAGTCGTGTATAACGGACGGAAAGGAGAATTTACACAAATGAAAACGCTAGTAGGTATGTAAGTGTCTTGTATGCAGCAAGTTCCAGTGTGTATGCATTTAATACCAAATCTCATCTACGCTGTCCACTGTATATTACGCATATCGAGAACGATAAAAAGCTTTTAGGACCATTACCTGGCTTTATCACTTTCCACTCTACTAGTCCGTCCACACTGCCATAATAAAAATTGCCCCTGACTGACAACACCATGGATCGGAGATCATATGAGCTGGATTAGCATGAAGTAGCAAAACGTAATCAAACTTCTAGTGCGATATCTGAACCAACTATAAAATTTGACATTGACTCTTTGTTCATCCCTTTGCCTTTGATTTATAACAGACGCTTCCCCTATTGCTACAGTAGTTATTTATTAGCTTTAAATGTGTTCACGTCACACGTGCTATTATTTGTATGTTACATTCAATATATATTTTGCCTTTGTGTGTGGAGCGAGTGCATTTGCGTTATTAATTATTTCTCTGTATTACTCAATGACTCAATGCATGCATGCTGTACCTGGATGGTGATTTTTCATTGCAATTTTTTACTATTAGATTTTGACTAATGTCCACTATTACTACTTGTCTCAATGTGTTACATGTGTTGAGCTGTTCCATTTAAAAATGAAATGTAGAATAATTAAAACTAATTTCCATGCCATTCATGTCAGAAAGTTAACGAAGAGAAGACGTGAAACTGTTTGTTTATATAAGACCAAACGCCGCTGCAAGCTTACATGGTGCATATTGCCTATCCCTCACTAAGCTGCCAACATAGGGAAATTGCAACATGTGAAAAAAAGTTGTTAATTTTTTTTACCTTTACGTAATCATAATAAAAATGTAGCTGACAATGAGACTACAAGTACAAGGTGTAGCTTCAGGTGTAATTAAATTCCAGCTCTTTATCTGTTTACTCTTTATAAACATTGCAACTGTTTGCAGTAGATTTCTTATTCATATCATCGGAGTTGATAAATGCTATAGAGCTGCGTGCACACACAGCTCTGAATGCTCCTTTTTTTCCAACATGCATATACATAGTAATTGAGTTTTTAATTAGAACTTGAAAATTATTAGGCGCTAGTATTTCTGTAAAGTGCGAACTCTTGTGTATGCATGAGTAAAGCTCGAGGGTCAGTTGCCGTTGTGTTTTGTTGTTGTTGTTGTAACTCTATACATGTGTGACTGTGGAAAAATATATTAGCATGAGTATCAATTTTTTATTGAAGCGATTTTGAAGTGTCTACCCCATCATGTCAAATCTTTTAGTAAAGTCTGTTTTACACACCATGGGCTGTTTGTAACGTAATGTTAGTTTCAACCTCTTTTCTGTTGTCTTCCTTCGTCCAACATCAACTAAGTCATGATTGATTTCCTTGCAGCACAATATATTCTTAATGGCTTGCATTGTAAAAAAATGATTACTATAAGGACTTTGAGTCTTTCTTAAATCTAGAATGAGGTTGTACGGTCGTATCATGCAAGGCGTTTCGTACGTTCCTTCAATGCCACACACGGATGCGGGCGTAAAAAATTTTACATTTTAAATTAAATCAATTTTCAAGTATAATGACTTATCTTGAGGCAGTTTATCGTCCTTAAAATGAATGAAATATTATAAACTGAACAAAGACTGTGGTTTACAGACTGGCTGGGCTTCATGGGGAGTTTAGATCCCGATCCTCTGTACTTGTTTCATATTTAGTATTTACCAAAGGCAATTTCTCGTGCTTTATGCTTTATATGTACATTCTTGCAGCTTTATGCTATGTATTTATTAAAGAAAATAAATCTGTCTTAAGTGTCTAGAATTTTTATTGTGGCTTTCGAAATATTTAATCGTTGTTGAATACAGTAATTTCTCTTTTTGTTATTCAACAATAATATAGTAAAATTATCTTTGGCTGCTGTAAAAAGTATATTTTACTGCACGAGAACGATATTGTGTAGATAATATATTTTGAATGCTGTCATAAGTTTAAAATTATGAAAATTGTTATTTATTTCTGAGAGCACATTTTTATTCTTTTTACCTCGTACAGACCTCAGGAAGATGTTGCACATCGTCTTGAATTATTATTTTATGTGAATACATCGGCATTTACAAAGACTAGACTGTTGTTTTTATGTTATTATACCAATTTGCACATTTCATGCATTGGAATCTGCATGTATGGAGCATGATGTGACGACGCTTTAACTCGGTTGTTTAATTACTAATTGTTGTTCCATTCAAGGTTGCATGCGACACGGTTGTTTCTTTTTTTAAAGCTGTACTCTAGACAGCTTCGAAAATATTAATGGGATACAGCCGTGCTTTATCTCTATGCTTAGAATAATTGATTCGTGTGTGTACATACGGGAAGATATTGTATTCTAAATTGGTAGTTTACGGTAACCACGTGTGCAAAAAGGTAAAAGTTTGGCATATTTATACCGTGGTTATTCAATAACCTGCTTCGTACGGTTTAATCTAATTGTTATACACGACTGACATTGTATACATGAGAAAGGTTTTAGTTGTTCCTCCTCTCCCTCTCACTGCATCTAATTAGTAGCGAGACTAACGTGAATATTCCGTTTCATTTGTTTTGTTTTCTGTTTTCATTGATTTGATGTTTCTTTTTTTTTGTTCCAGTGTTGAAACTAGTCAACGAAGCTCCTAAGGCCTCCTGTGTCGAATGTAGAGGCTTGATTACAAGCAGCGGCAGCAACAGTCCAACCAGTGACACGGAATTCAACAATAACATAAGTCTGAGTTCCTTAATACTGAGTAATGGTTCATCTTCTGGCTGCACGAAAGCCAGTTCAACGTTAAATGGAACCTCAACAGCCTCCACAATCACCATTGCGACAAGCACAACGAACAACTGCTGGGACCAGTTGGACGTGTCGAATCCCTTCGGCAAAGCATTCCATGGCTATCTCTTACATTCCCGAACACTTGAACTCCTCACTAAGGACGGACAATTTTTAGTTCGAAAACAAGACAATGATGATGATTTCATTCTGAGTTTTCGGTAAGTGTTCATATATAAGTATATATATATCTGTATAACCTTTTCCTCCTTGTTTATTTTCCCCATGCACCATGTTCATCCCCTTTTACGCCCTCGTTTAGCACTGCTTTTATAAGTCATTAAAACGCGGATACTAATCTAATCTACTCCTGCCCAAAAGTAAGAAAGGGAAAACCTTCGGATGACACTGTCAACATTATGTGTACAGAGTACACTGCATAAATGTGTCTGCTATATGTATTTACATTATATACCTGCTGTATTTATAAGTGTACTTAACAATGTCTCATTGCCACTACTACACACATTTAACCATTGCAAGTAATGAAATTAAGTAAGTGCATGCTTATATAGCCTCTATATTTTCATCGTTTAGTCAACGTTAAGGGTTAAGCTTCCTCCAGGTTTGAGTGAGGCAATCAGCAATGATTGTATAGGGGAGTGAAGGATTTGGATTTAGCCGGAGAAGGAAATCTGCTTGACAGGATTTGAGGGTGATCCGTAATTGACGAGCATGTTTAATGCGTTCCAATTCTGGTTTTCAGTCTGTTATTTGTTCACTTACTCTAGAGTCAAGCTAAATTTTGTTGCCTTGTTACCCCTTTTAACTCTTACATAACAAAGACACAAGGAAATATTTTAAATGCCTATAAAGATTTCTAATTGCAAAAGATAGGGTGTATCGTATCTAAAGTTAGTTACACGAGCAGAGCACACATGCTCTCTGCTATTAATGTAAAGGAAGTTTATACATGTTTACTGTGTCAGCAATTTCCAACTTTACGTTATGAAAGCAGAGAGAGAGAACATAAGTCGTCTTCTTGTTAGCATACCACAGTATTATCTGTAGTATATAATACACACGCTTGTTTATTATTTTGAAAGCCTAAATTAGTATGTCATGCTTCACAAAGCTGACATTACTTAAGCTATTCAGAATTATTTGGTTTAAGTATTGTGGATCGTATGGTGCTAAATACATGCATATTATTTTGCTTCCAGCGGTATTTCAAATCTACATGTTCTAATAATACGATTTTTGTCAGTTGGCTGCCAGCTTATATGGGAACTCAGCAAATTAGAGTTACACAATGCGGGCTATTAGCAAGCAGTTATATTCACACTTAATTCCTCTGTTGCTACTTTAATCGATATGACTTGAATAATTTAACTTTAAGTCAAAGTTCAACCTGACGAGGTCATTTTGGTTTAATGCTTGTAAGCAAATAAGTTTCTTCTCTCTGATACTTTCGTAAAGCAATATCTGTAGGAATAATCAGGAGTTGTGTTGGAGTGTGTGTGCATTTAAATTTAAGCCTAGGGACGCATTACGACAAGCGGGATTATGTGGCTTAGCGTACGTACTACTTGAATTTGATCTATACCCAAATGGAATATAATGTGGTTTTATTTGGCGTTGCCTCCTGTTCCTAGAAGTCATGCATAGCATATTGCCATGTAGTATCATGTGATAGTATCATCGCCGGTTGCGTGATTCCCATTATTATTTTAGCTAACTATCAAGGATTATAGGAGTTGGATTCAGCCATGGAGCTTAGTCATTCACTTAAAGGTAGGAGCAAGATAATTGCAGGGGTAGTAAGTTGGTATATCTATAAAAGGCGGTATTTTCTCCTCTGTTCTGATGAGAGAGCACGTATTAGCTCAAACGAACCTTCCGCTGCTGCTTCCTTCTTCAAACAATACCGTCTACTCTAAGGGGATTTTGTTTGCTGCTCCTGACGGACTGAGTAAGATGAATGAATTGTATATAGGATTTATTGACAACGACAGGCATGCAATGTATTTCGAATGTATGTGATTTCGTGGAGTAACTAATGCTGTTGTCATAGGACTACAGTTGTTTGTTCATTATGCATCCTGGAATATTGATCTGTCTTTAGTATAATGCATATGAATATATATAGTGGAAAAATAGTGGGACTGTAATACGGCATGCGTAACTCAATCTCGTAGAAATTTGTTCGCTATATGCAGCTAAACATGTGTTTTCAAGATTGAGGAAAAAGGTAGACAGACCGATGGGGAGGTTTGTAATATAGTAAAATTTGAGCACATATTTATTCTCAATTCTCAACCTCTCTCACATATATTTACATTTCATACCAGGCTGAATTTGAACAGAAATAAGAACTGCTGCCCCTCGGTGCTATATGCATATGTATGAATATAATGTGGCCCAGATCGTACATGAGCAGCAAATGAAAATGGTTCCGCAGTGTTTCCCAATACTGCAACGTTTGTTTATTCAGTAAAAATAGTAGCTGGAGTTGGGACTGACTGTATAGTTCTATTGTACGTTGACGAATAACTGCAAAGGTTGTAACCTAAACATCTTGTAAGTTTACACGCTGTAATAAAAGTTATTCCTATTCACGACCGTATAGTATATATTATATACTCTGCCGTGGTCGATACGGAATACATCGTGTGAGTCTGTGAGTTAGTTTGATATACAGATGCCAGAATATATCTATTTAGATAGGCATACGTACTAGCTATGATTTGCTGACTGTAAGGTTAAGTTACGACTTGGAGGAGGTTGAGTCTGAGAGCTTCATGTCGGCAAGATGTGAGTCGTCTCATCCATTTGTTATCTATCGGAGATTATTTTCGAAATGGCGTCGTTGAGGAATGGTTTATTTGTTAAGTCGGTATTAAAGATTAAACTAAACAACGAGAGATAAATTGTGGGCATTTGTTTCACCACATTGTCATATACACGTATGGTTATGGTTGTGTATGTATGTATTGAATGGTTGTTGTCGTTCTATGTGGTCCACCAATTCGTTGATTCGACAGGAGGGTATTGCGTTTGCAGAGAGTAATTATCATTAGCGTGGGTAATATATTGCACAAACTTTTTAATAAACCAGAATGTCAAGTGAGTTGGTGTACTATAGCTTAATAGTGATATGATTTATGCATTTCTCCTTACCGTGTGCTATCGCCAGCACATCAGTTACATTAAACTCTCAGCAGTCGTCGATGGTCTTTAGAGTTTTCATACATTGATATGCTACGAATATTAGGTAAGCAGAAGTATTAGTAAGTAAAGTACCAGTATTAGTAAAGTAGATACATGTAGTTTCCATCAAGCTCGCCATGACGAATAATATTCTACGTAATTTCATGTTGTCGAAAACAAAATACATTCCTCCTCGTCATTTCCTATCACTCTTGGGTAGTTTTTTATCAAAAAATCCGAGCGAATGTATTGATAAGCTCTTCAATGGAGTCGACACGCTACATTGTGGTTTACGTTTTGAAGACAATGGTGGAGAGTTGAACACCTGTATGAGCATAAGTTCTTGCGTATGAACAGATTCAGAACATTATTATTATTATCTCCTGGTCCATCAGGAAATTCCAAAACAATACCTTTGCTGCCAAATAGAGACACACAATCACGTTCCCTGGAATGATTTCAGAATGTTGGCATGGGATGGAAAATGATGACAAATTCGACAAAGTGTGTTACATAGAATGGAAAAGTAGCGAAAGTACAAACCCACTGCTAACAATATAATAATAAGTCGTGTCTATTATTTTATTACAATTGATTCAATCGTCATCGATGTCATATATGCAGATTTAACACCAGAGAAAAACTGTCAACACGTCTTATACACCCAACTTATGATGGGACAGCTTCTATAATGTGGGGTCTTGTTATCAAAATTAAATGCCAAGCTTGCTCCACATACATTGACATACTACAAAATGAATGTAAATTTAAATGATACCCACGCAAATAAAATTTTCAATCACTGTCCAAGTCAAGACATGGTGACCTTAGTGTGTCCCCAAGTCTTAAAAAATTTTGCATTTTACATTGCTGGTGCTTAAGTTTGAACATAGAACTTTTCCTGATTACATCTCTCGTAAACATGTCAAATCAAGAATGATTTCTTTTAGGAGAAGAAATTATGGACAAAAAACAACACACGCACACAAGGAATCAATCAAGTAAGTTGATCTAGAAACAACAAATGTCTTTGTTTTCTGTACGTAGAAATTCTATCCACCCGTCAATTTTTTTTATCCTTTCATTCTGTAAAAATACTCCAGGGGAGTAGATTAAAAGTGATATTAAGAGGAGTGAATTTGTAGTGTAACAAAATTGAAGCAAGCGTGTGTTAATTTCCTTTAAATATTTTGTTCAAACATAGCCAAGCCTGCCACTATAACGAGTAGACTAGTAATTATGTATTTAATTCGTTAATCATGCTCGCTGCGTAGCCTGATCCGGTTTTTTCCTTGTTCGTTGTAAAATGTAAAGTTCCACTCCTGTCTGACTTGAGCTGTCTGTCCATCCATTGTTGAAACTATTGTATCAGTTCATGTACATATGCACGTGGTTTTGTGGTGGACTGGAGATAGAGATCATCCTACGCATAGCCAGTTGAGAAATAGAGGAAGACTTGGAATTAGTCTTATAAGGATTTAATGATACCTTATTAAGTGTTGTTTTGACTGACATCTCCAGTATAAAGTGCTGGCTCCAAGCCCCTACGATACTCCTCGTTCCCAGTAAACAGTACACACAGTTTATCCTTTGCCTAAAATTGTTGCTCTTTTAACTCTAATGCTGTATTCTTCTAATTCTGCTATATATTCAAAGGAGTGCAGACATACTCAGCTGTTGCTGTTGTAAAATCCGTTCCCTCATCATCTTCACTTGCCTCTCGTTTGTTATGTCCAGCTGTTAATGCAGTTGGAGGAAGAAGGAATGCTCACTTCACGTTGTAGCATTTATTGTCATAGTAATGCTGCCTCGTCGATAAGTGTGTATTTTGTATTCTGAACAGCCCGAGTAAATGTAATACAAATCCCTTGTTAGTCTACTCCTATGTTTTGCCTGTTAACTGACGCTTCTGCTCCTACCTACACTTGCAGGAGTTTATGTGTCCTGATGTGATAGTACCATATACTTGCCAGCTCAGCTGAAATGAATTCTGTATATTACTAAGCTGTAAAAAATGGTTCATTGTTTTCTCGCGACAAAAATTTGCACTTGTTCTTTTTAACCAGGGTTCTTTATGACAACCTCTGAAGCGAGCATTTTTGTATGTAAACCATTGAGACTGGCATGTTTATTATGTCAACCCGTATTGAAGCAGGCATGTTAATATGTCAACCATTCAAGCAGGGATGTTAATATGTCAACCCTTGAAGCAAGCATGGATGTTTATGTCAACGAGCGTTCTTAGTCTCAGGTTTAACTTACCTTCTTGCGAAGGAAACATCACCTTTGGCGGAGCAAGTGAATGGAAGTGCCCATGTAATGAAGGCATAACAATAATTCTGACAGCTTAGATTTAAAACGTGCAATTTACAATTTACTAGAGCATAGTTTCAGCTGTGTTTGACCATTTTAGATAGCTGATTTTCTAAAAGGTACGGCCTTTATCGATGAATCCATAATTCTGTACTCCTATATTTTGACACTTGAGCATGGGTTGAGGCAGATGGGGAAAATTTAAGATGAGATAGGCACAGAGTTTTAGGAACATTTGAGGGTTAAATGTAGGTTGCAGACATATGATAAATGGACGCGGTCGGTAGTCACTATTATCTGTTGTGTGAGTGTCTGCATTCGAGGGTATAAAATAATGTTGCAGATGTTAATATTATGAAAAGTTTGTTTGGTTGCGCAAATCTTAAAAGGATTGCATCTGTACACACTGAATGGTGTGCCCATCAGTTTCCTTTATTAGGGATCTCCCGGTGTAACATGAAATGCTTCATTTTCTTTCCTTATCTGTAAAAATATAACTAGTTCTAGGTCCTGCAAATGCAAATGAGCTTGAACATTAGATGGGGAGACATCCTCAATTTAGTTGGGTTTCCTCACACATTCATATGTACTATATGGCCAATGGAATATTGTACGTATTACGTACGCAATCTAGTGTAATTGCGTAAGAGCTATATGCATCTCTCGTCTCGTAATATACGCCATTACCCTATATTTTTAACGCTGTTGAGCTTTACAGGTTTATTTTGTATCTCTATCATCATACACCCCCTGACAAATGCATTGCTGACATTAGAGTTTTTGTCTGCATTTATTTACTTGTTGTAAATAACAGTTTCTTTAGAAAAGAATGACTGCAGGGAGTGTAGATCTTCAACTGACGGTGCACTACATGCAAAATTTGAAATGATTTACTGAGCAAAGATATGTGTAATGCTGGGCTTGCCAAAAAATTCCTAACTAATTTTATTGATGTAATATTCTATATGCAACCATTGTAGATTGTAGATATGATACTCAATTTAGAGTGGGTATTCACTTAACTTGTATTTATGTATCATGTAGTACTTACAAGCGGATTCAGTGGAAATGTTAATTCAGTAGCGGTTTAAAAAAATTCAACATCAGCAAGAGTTTAAAGGCGATACAATTATTATTGATGAAGATCCTGGTACTGCTTGCTTATTCATGCTGATATGATAGCTGTCCTTAGGGCTGTGACTTGAGTTTAGTTTTCACAACATGTAGTGCAATTATATGCGTGATTCAGCACTTAGTAATGTTGTAAACAAAATCGATTTTCCAGCCTTTTGAACGTCATAATTTTATAGTAGAGGATAAAAAATACTTGATATTGGTAGTAGTAATTGTAGCATGTAGCAAATTTGCTATGTGCACTTTAAGTATAGAGTTGAGTGCGACAAATAATTGTGATTTGGTGATCTTGTTAGAGTTCGGGAAGTAATATAAGAAAAATTCTGTGTCATAAATAATTGGGCACAATCATGTAACATAGGGCCAATTGACAGATTTATTTTTTCATTAACTACATGACGTTAGTTGGTTTATGTATGCACACTTCACAGGCTTGGAGAAAAACTGAGAGGGTCAACAACTTATAATGGGGCATCGTCTCCGTAAAAAGTTGTCGATATAGAATTTATGGTGCATTACTTCATCACTTGTGGATGGCAAGAATTTTTTGTACATCATGTATAACTTATAACTTATTATATTTAGACAGCAGGCTATCCAGGCGTTGATGGAGAACTTTGCATTTCATCGTATGGGAAATATTCTGTGGGTATGGGATTGAACGTGTACTCGAGCATTTTATCGGCTAAACCCACTATACTTACACATAACCATTACATATGAGTAACTATGGGTTTTAAAGTGCAGAATCCATAAATCGTCATTGCACCTAATTGTGTGTCAATTTTTAGATGTCTTTTTTCCTTTAATTATAGTGTTTCAGTATCATTTAAACTATCCCATTTATTGTCCAACGAGTACTTGAATAGATTTGTATTTCTCATCATATGTTTTTTTAACGAATCGATGATGCGCCTATGCAGTCGCCGAAACATATATTCATTCTACATCCTGTAATATCATCGAAGTAATGGTAATGACGGTGACGTTCAGTCTACAGTGTCAAACGTCAACGTGAGGTTTATTTAGGTTTCGAGCGAAGAAGCGTGCAAGACTCAAGTTGTCTTGGAAGAATGGAACTCTTGGGTTTAAATTTATGTGATTGTCATGTCATGCACAATTGAACAGAGTGGTGCATTATGCCAAAAGTTTTTGTGTCATCAACGTGTGTGTAATGGAGTACAATAAATACACCTACATCAATGCAGTACTTGTTGTTGTTGTTGATACTATGAAATACTTAATACATATCTCATTTTTTCCTATTGCAGATTTAATGGAAATGTGAAGCATTTCATAATTTCCTATGATGACTCGACGGGTTTCCTCTATGTGGGCGAAAGGGATAAGCCCTACAACAGTCTTCAAGAGCTGGTTCAAGAGGGTCTCACTACCATGTATTTGGACCTCAAGGCGGGTTGTTACATTGATCTGATGTGTGACCTAACTCAGTTCCACAATGGAACTAATGGTCATCAGAAATTTAATCACAGTCGAAAGAACTCTTCTTCTCCTAGTCCGTCCGCTTCTACTGCCTCACGGAGTTCCATTGTAAGTCCTAGTTATAATAATGTTCAGTGTGAAGCCGCATGTTTTTTTCCACTTATTATTGGTCTTTCTTCATTTTTATTATATATGGACAAATGCCATCATCGCATACAATAAATGTGCATACCTATATATGATGATGATATCAGCGTAAATTTATATGAGCAGTTTTGTACTCCTAACCCTTGCCCTTATCCCCATGGCTTAGTGCTTACATCAATCTACATACTACACACATAACATAATATCCGTTTTGATTAATGGCCTGCCCTTTTAAGATCGAAACTCAAATACAAATGCATATATGTACACTTGTAAATGCTCAAGTATGGGATTGCGTGAAGATTGTTCCTCTATATTGCAAATAAAAGAAATTTGCAATATGATCCGTGCGAACAAACAACTTTGGGAATGGTGACACTTTATGTGTGCACTGACAAACCTGTGTGCATGTCTATAAAGGAAATTGTAATCGATAAGAATGAGTCATGCTTGGCATGTTCCTCAGCATTAATATTTTTACAAGGATTATGGTGTAATTATGTATATATCTTTAAAAATATTTGTCCATTTGCTATTCCGTTTTATCAAATTCATGCACTCATCATCCTTTGAGAACAGAATTTGAATCGAACAATTATTATTCATCTTTCTTCAACATTTTAAAGCGTATGAAATCTCTAAATTTATTCCCAGGAAGATCCAACATTGTGTTCAACTATTATTGGTTTCTTGTGAATGATATTCTTACGTGCAGTAGAGTAATAAATCCTCTAGAAATGAAAGCTGTTCGTTGGAAAGTGTTTGAAATCGATGGAAACGGGGACAGGAGGTTATTTGGATTCAATTGATGAATTAAATCTGAAATGTTTGAGTAGAAATCACGAATACACAGAATTGTCTCTTCGAGATGCCTACGGTTCATTTTTCATGTATTTTTCCGTGATCAGAAATGTGTGCGTGTATATACAAATACACGTTCATACTTCGTACATTATACTGTTTTGTAGCTACGCTGAAAGTTTTATTACCGTGGATGGAGGGCTAAATACCGAATAGAAATTTCAACAGTGTAATATCCTGTAGTATCGTATGTTGTAATAAAGATAATAACAAGACTCGTGAAACAGATTCGATTCTACATAGGTACAGAGATTCCTCTTGCTGCCTGCAAGGGTAAACAGCATACATTTTCTTCCTATTTCCAGATCTCTCTGCAGCTATAATAATCTAGAGATCTCTGTTTCAACATTTTTTCATGCCAATGCTATACAACAAAAAGCATTGTATCCATAATGCCTTGATCTTCAGTGTGTACACTGATCTTCTGTGCAAGTGAGTAAAATCCAGTGGTGTTCAACCGGCTTGATAACCAGGTGTTGCAGCTTCGGTTGTACGTCCATGCGTTGTGCAATGTATTTTTTTTATTTTCTCACGGTCTTCATGACTTAATTTGATTAGAAATTTGATAGCCCGCTATTTTCTACGCATGTCCCTTGGATGGCTGGCTTTCACATAACTCTCTAGTTGTCGTGGAAAGTGGATAGTTTCCACTTTCCACCAATGCTAAAGATAGGCAGCTTTCCACTTTCCATCAACTTTTTCCACTTTCCACATATTCAGCTATCCACTTTCCATACCTACTTTCCATTTTCCATATAAACTTTCCACTTTCCAT
>JAQGAK010002080.1:0-23364 GCA_034696945.1 Lipothrix lubbocki
GATTAGCGGTTTAGGAGGAGATAGCCAACACAGGAGAGCGTGACCGGAATGTAAAAATATTAATATAGTAAGGATAATTCAACTATTGACCACTTTGCACGTTCAAAACATTTACCGCTTTACCTGCCCAACAATTCATCGAGGTAGAAACGTTTTTTTCTTGTCTGCAGTGTCAACAAACGAGGATCATAATTTAATGCTGCCGGATTCAGCCACCAATGCGTGTCGGGTACCCGGTATTTGTTCTAGGGAATTAAGGCCACCTAAATTCGCTTTGGTATGACGACAATTAAAACTAGGCAGTGCAAACACAAATGCAGAGTGATGCCATAATTATTAGGTAAAACAAATAAATACACTGGATTCTCAGTAATCTCATATTAACACGTAATTTGTACAGTCATTCTACTTACTCCAACATTTGCTTGCAATTTTAAACAAGAGACCATGGGCCGAGATATTTTTGAGGTTGCTTTGCTTTTCTTAATCTTAGGACTTAATTGTCATATATCAGCTACGCCCAATTCAGTTAAAGAAGAAAGATATGAGCTATTATTGACAATTATAAATGATATACAAAACTTTGCTATAGGGCTACTTTTTCCACTCATTGATACAAACAACAAGCCACAGTTCTTTAAATATTATTTGTACAACGATCCCAAGTAATTAAATAATATTCTTTCGGTTTTTAACCTAAAAATGCTTTAGTCCTAAACTTTAATAAAGCAGTTACAAAATTAAATATATCCTATAATTTACTGTATAAGCTAAATCACAAAACACATTATTTACATATTAAAAACCTCCATTTAATGACAACTACTTAATACTTATAGTTAAGATAGACAAATAATTTACATCCTCATCATTTATAACTGTCAATCTGTGTGTGTTTGTGCGGCACTTTCAGTGTGTGCTACTTTTTATTGGGACTGCTTATTTTAGTAGATTTACATACTCGTGGTAATTTAATTAGGCCAATCCGCTGATAATTCATAGTCCGTGTGTACGAACTGTGAGGGAGTCAAACAAAAATTAAAATTTAATGTTGCCGGTTTTAGTCGCCAATATGCATCATTTAACCTGTACATGTGCCAGGAAATTAAGGTAAACTAAATTCGTTCCTGTATGATGACAATTAAAACTAGGCAGTGCAAACACAAGTAAACAATGATGACATAATTTATAGAAGTAGAATAAATGAATACACCGGATTGTCAATAAGCTCATATTAATTTGCAACTTTGTTAAACAACGACGTAGTTTTACATTCATTCCAGTTACTCGAAAATTTGCTTGCTATTTTAAACTAAAGACAATGGCGCGAGGTATTTTTGCAATTATTTTGCTTTTCTTAAGTTTGGAATTGAACTGTGGCATTTCAGCTGAGCCCAATTCAGTTGAAGACGAAAGATTTGGGTTTATAGGGCCAACCATAGATGATATAGAAGCAGCTGCCATTGCGCTAGTTTTTCCTTTGATTGGAACCACCAACAATCCACAGTTCTTTAAATATTATTTGTACAACGATCCCAGGTAATTGAAGAATATTCTTTCAGTCTATGCAAACTAAGTAAGTTCAATTATGATTCCACAGCAAATTTTTTTATTACAGTAATCCCGATAAATTCACCGAGTTATTTTATGATGAAGCTTCAGGAAATCTAAGTCATTGTAATTTCCATGACGGGGAGCAGCTCATAATATTAGTGCATGGGTATGTAGCAAATGCCACGAGTCCATTTCCGTTGAACGTTAAGGATGGTAAGTGTTATTTTTTCAAATTATAAACAATTTTAAATTTGGTACCAACTGCATTATTATGTGTATATAGTTAACACAATATATACAACGTGGTATAAATTAATGCATTGCTGGTACAATCAATCCTTTCAGCATACCTCGAACGAGCCAGAAACCAGAATGCCAAAGTAAATATTCTCATCTTTGACTGGTCCTCGTTGGCGACCAGTCCTTCATCTAATGTCATTGTCGACATCTTCCAGTTTCTTCCTAATTACCTCTACGCCGCCAGCAACGTTCTTATTCCTGGAAAACGTCTCTCAGAAGTTATCAAATATTTCATTTTAAATGACAAGGCTCCTTTAGCAAATTTGCATTTAGTTGGACATAGCATTGGTGCTCATGTATCTGGAGCAGCTGGGATGTATTTTAGAGAGGACACAGGAATGAGCATTCCAAGAATTACAGGTACAAATTACGAAACAAGATATTTTCTATACTCTCTCTGATATCAATAGGACCAATCAATACTATCTCTGATATCAATCTCTGACTCTGATATCAATAGGATCAATTTTATAGGTTAAATAAAAAATTCAGTCAAATAAAATAAATTGGTCTTAATTTGGTTTTGAACATATTAAGGTTAAAATGCCATAAAATTAAATGCACTGTTCCAATAACAAGGTGTATTGATTTTAATATTTATTTATTTTTATTTTTAATCTATGGTAACAAATTAGCTCTGGATCCTGCTGGACCACTTTTTGTCCTAAATATAAATTACGCCGTCTCGGAACAGGACGCAGACTTTGTGGATGCCATTCAGACGACGAGATACACATACGGGAAATATGAAAATTTTGGAGGTGTTCAATTCATTCCAAACTATGGAGTTATACTCGCAGAGGGATGCAGGTCTATAAAGTCAGCCATCATTGACATTGTCTCTTTAGGTATTGCCTTTGTGGTATTATTGACTTTTTATTGTATCAGTACATTTAGTTTTATTTTGTTTAACCGGCTAAAAAATATGATCTAATTATGTTATCATAGGCGGCTGCAGCCATCAATATGCACCTTTGGTTTTCGCCGAGTCCATTAACGACCCGCATGTGTTCGGGGTTAAATTAAATGACTTCGCTTACGCATTTTCCAAAGGCATAGCTTTATTACCCGTCACTCCAACTTACACAGCTACTGTTGGCGAATACGTGGAGCTATCGTAATATCACATCTACATAAATTTATACTATTTTATATGTAGAATCAATTGTGAACAATGTTTTCTTTTACACATAGTGCTGCTCGAGGAATGTATAAATTTGATGGCGCCGAATTCGGTCCGAATCAGCAAGTTGATCTAGGATCTGGTTTATTTGGTAAATAGGAGTAGCATTAAAATATACAAGCAACACAGTATTTGTAAAATCTTATTTATGCAACTACTTTTTGTAGGCAAGTCATTTTACTACATGCATTAAATCATGCGCAGTATAACTAACCAACGAAGGCAACTGTTGATTCTTATTCTCTCCTTTGAGCTCGCGTAAACTATAAACAACCATTAAACACCTTAAATAACTATCAAACATCCTAAATAACTATCAAGTACCTTAAATATCAATTACCTTACCCCGTGTGCACCCAACGTAAGGACATTTTCATGTGGAATATTATTAAAAGATTATTTTGTGCGAATCTCACAATCTTACCTATGAATTCCTGATTTCCTGGCTATTGCATTATTAATAAAGAATAAAGCCATGTTCACTTAAAATTAAATATTATGACATTACCCCAGTGATTGCAAAAGCGGGAATATTTCTACTTAATCAATAATAAATTCATACATGTATTGCAATGTATTCATATGTAGCGGCAGAATAAAATTGCAAAACGTTTTCTGAGACTGGTGAAACGTTAGATCCAGAACTTTGCAGTAGAGGAGAGGTTCCCAGTTTGAGTATAATAAAGGATTCTCAGGTCAAAGCAGGTGCCTAATAGTTAATTAGCACAACACATTTTTTGTCCTTTTCCAACATTTTTGACTTCTCGGCTCCGGCAGTTCCCACGCTTCGCATGGAAGAAAAGATTTCCATTTACTTTTGAAAGCAGTGTTTCATTTCAATACGCAATAATTATTAATTCATTTGTGGTCTTGTTTTTAAATATAATTATTCATCCGATTCCACCAAAACACCTAAACTTAACAATAATATGGCTTCTACCGACTTCCGTCCTGCGAAACATTGTGAGTTCTACGCAGGAGGAGAGGGATTAATTCAAGATCGACGGCCGATTTTGAAGAAGGGATTGCTTGATGGAAGCCCTGATAATCCTAATAATATTGCAATCCTTGTTGGTCCAGCTGAGAAAGGATTTGTTGTGAATAAATGTCTTGTCAAACTCTCTTCTCGTCATCTGGAGGAGTCAATCAAAAGATCGAGTAAATCAAATGAAATATTAAAATTTCCGGAAATTCGTCCCAAGGATTTTCAAACCGTATTGGAGGTATTTTTTACAACTATTATCTATAATAATGATTAATTATATAAATATAATAATAATAATAACATATATAATATTATATAGTATAATAATATAAATATATAATATATATTAATTAATATATATATTTCATTTGTAATTAAATATATAAAATAATTTTATATTGTGTGTCCGTTCATTTTGGTTTTAATTTATTTAGTGCGCCATTGTTGGAATGGAATGGAAGTTCATGAACTTGCAAGAAACTTGTCGCTTGATTGAAACCGCAGATCATTTTGGATTCAGAAATTTCATTGAAGACATTTGCTGCACGGTTTTTGGGGAAGCTGAAGCTAATGAAACTGTGCCGGGTGATAAAGAAAGCCTCGAAGTAATTTTGTTTCGAAGTTTTGGATTTGAACGCTTGCGCCAAAAAGCAATGAAATACATTCTGGAGTAAGAAACATTTTGCTGATGTCAATTATCTATACTTGTAATTGTTATAAATATTTCAGTTTGATGTAACAACTGAAATTATCTTCAATCCTACAGGAATGCTTCTTGGATTTTTAGAGGAAATAATTTTTTGCACTTGTCGCTGGAGGATTTAGGGGAGATTCTTATTCAAGATAAACTGAAGATTGAATCTGAAGTCGACGTTTTGAATGCACTTATTAGGTATTAATCGTGGTTATAAATTTATTTAAATTCTAATTTTGTTACAAAAGAATTTCATTTTTTTAATTCACCGCAGATGGGGACTAAACGCTTTGAAAAATGAAAGCAAGCGAAGTTCTTCGGAAAATCTAAGGGATGTGCTGGCTGAGCCGTTGAATTGGATCCGGTTTCCTAATATCGAAGATTGTGAATTCCGGGATTACGTTATTCCTCTACAGATTCTCACTGCTCGGCAGATTAGTGTACTGGATTTGTGGTACAAGAATGGCGGCGTGATCAGCGCTTTCAACAATCATCCACGCGATTATATAAAAACCAGGTACTCAAACGTGGCAACAAACGATCCCAAAAGCATGTGAGTGGATTTAATTTATACTTATATATTTAAAAATATTTAAAGGAACTGAATTTATTAATGTCAAATGTTGTTTCCAGGAAGAAATCTCTTCATGCAACTAAAATGGAGAATTTACATACAAAATTCATCACGAGCGTTCGGACTCATAACTTGGAAATCCATATTCAAAATGTAGAAAAACAAGCCCGCAATTCACAAATTCAAGTATATGATATGGCGCTTGAAAATCGAGAGCTTCGGTGCAAAGTTCAGAAGTTGGACTCTGTATTTGAAAAGTAATGCATTTGAATCAAATTTGCCTAAAAGTTCATTTAAAAATTCATTTTTTTAATGTACTGCCCATATGTGTAATCTAAAATGATTTTTAGGTGGCAAAAAATTGAAGAAGCAAACGAGCTTTGCCGAGGAATTGAAGCATTGAAGAAATACTATGACAGCAGGTTATTGCAATTGATATATTTTTATGCTATACAAATTACATTAAAAATTTAAAGTCAAATAAGTAATACAAAATTAGTGCAACAATGTACTTTTCGATTTATGCGTACATTTTTGTTAATTTCTAGCCGAATCGCTACAATTGGTAACCAAAACAGTGGACTAGATTATGATCTGTTGGAACGTGTGCGCCGAAGAATGTAAAACTTTTTTTATTAATTTTTACGTGTAGCCAATACAACAATTTTAAATACATGACATAGAACAAGTCTCATTTTTTAGCCGTGGTAACCTAGACATCAGTCATCTTGTTGCCCAAATTGAAGAGCCTGAAGGTATTGGTTCGGAGCTATTAGAGTCAGATGTGGAGACAATTGAAGCTAAAATTGTCGAATTAAAGAAGACCAAATATAGCGAAGTTTACGAGCCTCTGTCGTGGAGGATTTTCCAAAAGGAATCAGATCCGACTGTTTTGGAATTGCAAAAATTTCCAAACACCCATACTTATGCCTGCGCTATCATTATCAGTAAGACCTGGAACTGTTGTGTTTTTATAATAATTATTTTTGTCTGCTTCAATGGTATTTCAAAACCCGCCTAATTATTAAAATTTATTTTTATAGAAAACAATACTTCCAAAACTCTTCGGATTTTGCAAACTTACAATCCGGCCGGCAAAGTTTACATTGCTTTACCCAGTACGATTCATCGGTCTTGTACACATAACTTTGGACAGACGAATTCGTAAGTTTTGCCTTTTGAACATATAAACCTAGTTCTATTGATGTGGTTTGTCGTCCTAATTATTAACGAACAAGCGTTGTTCAGTTTGTATTGTAAAGAACATTTATTATTTATTCATTGCTGCACTAACAAGGTTAATTGCATTGTTACATTAAAGGTCTAATAATTTTGGATTACTGTCTTATGATGCTGGACACATGCGCATAGTCATTCGATATTACTTCGCGCATTCGTACGGTATTACTGATTTCGGTATTGCAATCACTCCGTTAACTTTCTTGACGAATCAGCAAAGCGGGTTTACTGCCTTTAATGAGGACTGGAGGAATGATTCTACCAAAATCAAGGCTTTATGCGAGGTAACGAAAATTTCTACTGACGATATTCAATAAGTAACGTCCACTCACGCTTACATTATAATAATAAGGTCATTTATTTATACCACCTTGCTTTAGGCTCCCACAGAAATGGAGAAATGTATAAAATTAGAAAATCTGTGCCTGCATGCGGAATTAATCGGAACTGGGCCCAAAGCCATTTTACGGGTTCTTGTGACTGATGTATGATACTTATGGATGCAAACGTTGTCATAAAAGTGACGTATTAATGTATGTATACTATAAAATCTGACTAACAAATCTGACAAAGTCTAACTACAAAATCAATTGTTACTTTTTATTGCAATATTCTCTTTATTTCAACTTTTCCTATTGTATCTTTAATGTTTTTTTCCTGCTCAGTGCATTTGTTTCGTGTTTATTTTCAAAATTAAATTAATAAAGAAGCATCTGAAATTTTAAAATTCGTAAGTCTTGGCTTAGGTTTCGCCAATTTTTGCCCACTAACAGCAGTTACATTAGAATCACTGGAGCTTGCTTGCGAAATTTCGTTAATACCGGGTAATTATTCGGGGTAAATCGGGTAATATTATACTTTTATCATGTGAAAATATATTGGGGCACTGTGTGCAATTTTGTTTTCATTCTGCATTTACCATCGTAGCATTGACACAGGGAAGCATATTCAAAATTCTGATGTAACGATTATTGAACTTTCCTGAGAGATTACGGAGTACTGAAACGAAATTAAGCACTTTTTTGTGAACCGAAGCAAAACGTTGGCATTTTAGCTTATAAAATGAACTTGAACATAATTCTTGAAATGAACTGAAACACCTCACTGGTAACAAAGCATTATTAAAATTAAAATAGAAATATGCTAATAATAACTTCCGCATTGCCATACCACATATTTTTTATTTTCATACCAATTATTATGACGCAACGGACACAAGGACTGATATTGCTGTTGCTTCTTTTGTCTTGAACACTTAAAGAAATGGACTTGATGGTGCGTTAATCAGCTTTATGTACATGGTATAGTACCGATTTTTAATTTAACATTGTACTTATACGGAGAATGTAATGTGTGTCATTCGAACTCGAATTTGTTATGTATAGTGTCTTGATAAAGCTGTACGACGGGAATAAAAATATTTCTTTACATTTTAATCTGATTATAGAACTTTTTATCACAAGACTATGAACTCCTTTGTCCGTGTAGTATGACGTTTACTGTCTTATCTGCCCCCGACAGGTAGAAATATGTTTTTCTCCTGACTCCAGTGTCATTCACTTTTGAAAGCTTTTCTTATTCACATACATTCTAAATACAATTCTGGTCTTGTTGCTGTATTTTGCCTTGTGCTATTTCTGCTGTGTGTTCTATTCAAGAATTAGAAAACAGAATAAAAATTTGAAAAATAAAATATTAAATTATTGCAGTTACTTTTCAAATTTACCAAAATGACGTCCACTGACTTCCGTCCAGCGAAATGTCGTGATTTCAATGCAGGAGGAGAGGGATTAATCCAAGATCGACTGCCGATAGTGAAGACGGGAATGCTTGAAGGGCGAGAGGACAACCCCAATAATATTGTGATTCTGGTTGGCCCAACTGAACAGAAATTCGTTGTGAATAAATGTCTTGCCAAACTCTCTTCTCCTCTGTTGGAGAAGTCAATCAAGGGAGCGAGGGAATCAAATGAAGCAATAAAATTTCCGGAAATTTTTCCCAAACAATTTCAAACCGTGTTGGAGGTATTCAGTTTTTTTTAAATTGTCCAGCAAATATTCTTTACTTGTAATTTAATTGTGTTTCATTATTTGACTTCGCAAATGAATTATAAAAAATATTTTTTTCGTGTACTTATTTATATTTTTAATTTATTTAGTGTGCGATCGTGGGAATGAAATGGACGATCACAAACATGCAAGACGTCTGTCGCCTAATTGAAACTTCAGCTCATTTTGAATTGTACGATTTCATTGAAATAATATGTGGGTCGGTTTTTCGGGAAGTTCAAACTGGAGATGATTTGTTTGATGATAAAGAAAATCTCGAAATATTTATGTTCCAAAGTTTAGGGTTTGAGAGCGTGCGCCGGCTAGCATTGGATTATATCATGGAGTAACTAAAAATTATTTTATTATTGTATTGATCCATTGTTATAAATATTGAAAATCCAAAATATCACGCAGGCATGCTTCATCAATTCTCCAAAGAATTAATTTTGGGCACTTGTCGCTGGAGGATTTGGGGGAGATTCTTATTCAAGACAAGCTGAAGATTGAGTCTGAAGTCGAGGTTTGGAATGCACTTATTAGGTATAAATTATTAATAATACTAAATTATTTTAAATACAAGGTTTTTTAAATTTAAATTATTTTAAATATAAATTATTTGTAAATGTGTGAATGTTTCGAACTTGACACGATTTTTTGTTTTGATCCCTAGATGGGGAATGAACACATTGAAAAATGAAAGCAAGCTCGCATCCCCTGAAAATCTAGGAAATGTGTTGGCGGAGCCACTGAATTGGATCCGGTTTCCTAATATGAACGAGCGTGAATTCCGAGATTACGTAATTCCGCTACAAATTCTTATGAATCAGCAGATCAATCTATTGGAATCGTGGTACAATGGAGATGGCTCAATCAGTTCATTCAACTGCCATCCGCGGAAATATTTGAAAGTTAAAGATGCAAAACCTGCTGTAAATCATCCAAAAAGCTAGTAAGTAGCGGAGTTTAGTTATTTAAAATACTACAAGAAATATTACATATTGAATGAATGAATGATTTGTTCCTAAACTTTATTTCCAGTGAAGAGCTTCTTCATACAACTCGAATGGATAAACTCATTGCAAAATTCAACATGAATATACAGTTGCACAACGCAGAAATTGAAGCTGAGAATTCAAAAACTCTTGCACGCGCTTTGGAATACAAAAACTTGGAACTTGAAAGCAAAGTTCAGCGAATGGAATCTTTATTTGAGTAATGTAGTAACTGTAGTAACATTCGAAACTAAAAATTGAATGAAACTAACAAATATCGTGAGCATAAAATGCAAATTTTCCAGGTGGGACAAGATTTTCGATGCGAACAGATTTTGCCACAAACTTGAGGCTCTGAGAAAATTTTACGTGAGCAGGTGACAGGCGTAACAATACTATTTTTAGAAAAATGGTGTACAAATTGAATTTAAAATGAAATTTATTTGTTCTGTGAGTGTAATCGCCATTTTCTTTTGCCTTTTTTCGAATATACAAATACAGCCCAACAAATACAACAGGCAGCCAAAACAACCCAATTGATTCTAATCTGTTGAAGCAGG
Organism: Lipothrix lubbocki; assembly: GCA_034696945.1. Taxonomy (NCBI): domain Eukaryota; kingdom Metazoa; phylum Arthropoda; class Collembola; order Symphypleona; family Sminthuridae; genus Lipothrix; species Lipothrix lubbocki. Next base: position 10,133 of record JAQGAK010002080.1, read on the forward strand.
TGGCGGATAAAATGTAAACAGTTAATTTTTTATTTTTTTAGAATTTGAATTATTTAATCAGTCTGAGTATAAACAAAAAATGAATTGTTGGAATACGAAATGTATGGTAAGCTTTATTTTATAGCCATAAAGGCGAAGACCTTACTGAACTTGTTCCCGAAATTAAAGAACCCAAGAAATTGGATTTGCGGCTATTCGAATCGCTTAATGAGACAATCGTAACGAAAATTGGAGAATTGCAAAGGGTTAAATGTAATGAAATTTACGAACAGCTACTGTGGAAGATCTTCCAAAGGGAAACCAATTCCACTGTTGTAGAATTACAGAAATTTCCAAACACGCAAACGTTTGCCAGTGTAATCATTTTTAGTAAGACCTTAAATTTGAATAGGGTGTATTTCTTGTGGGTTTCGATTTTGTGACATTATTAAATACTATTATAAGTTATATCCACATCCCTCTAATTTTTAAAATTGATTTTTATAGAGAACAATACACCTGATACGCTTCGGAATTTTCAAAATTTCAATTGGAAAGACCCGGTTTACATTGCGATTCCCAGTAATATTCAGCCGTTTTGTACACATAACTATGGGCAAACGACCTCGTAAGCGTTTTCTTCCGAACGTATCGTCATATAATCGTATTAATTATCCCGTCGTGAATTTACGTAAACATATGAATTGCTAATTCTGGTTGTTATTGTCAGGACAGTTTAATATTTAATCCTTCATGCAGAATAACTAACATATTTGTTTAAGGGACACCTTAACGGCGGGAGTACTGTCCTACGATATCGGATCTATACGCATAGTCATTCGACATGACTTTGAACATAATTACAATGATTTCGGTATTGCTTTTGCTCCTTTAACGTTCCCCGTGAATAAAACTGGCGGATATGAGGCCTTTACGAAAGAAGACTGGACGAATGATTCCACCAAAATTAAGGCCTTGTGCAAAGTACTGCAAAAATATTAAGTATACGTACGAAGCAAATAAAGTTCATGTTTCATTATAATAAATATATCTGTACTTTACAATTTTCCTTAATTATTCCAGTCCCCCAAAGAATTGGAAAAATGTATAAAATTAGGAAATCTGTGCCTGCATGCGGAATTAATCGGAACTGGACCCAAAGCCATTCTACGAGTTCTCGTGACTGATATGTGATTCTTATGGATGTTAAAGTAGTCATAAAACTAACATATGGATGTATGTATATCTGAATACAAAAACAATTATTATTGTTACTTTTCATTGCAATATTCTTTTTATTTCAACTTTGTCTATTCTGTCTTTATTGTTTTCGTCCTGTTCATTGCATTTATTTCGTGTTTATTTTCAAAATTAATTCAATAAAGAAGCATCTGAAATATTAAAATTCCGAAGTCCTGGCTTAGTTTTCGCCAATTTTTGCCTGCTAACAGTTACATTAGAATCACTGGAGCTTGCTCGCGAAATTTCCTTAATACCAGGTAATTACTCCAAGTAAACCGGGTAGTATAATAATAAACTTTTACCAAGTCAAACAACATTGGGGCACTATGTGTCAACGTTTGTTCATTCTGCATTTTCCATATCGTAGCTTTGGCAAAGGGAAGCGTATTCAAAATTCCGATGTAACGACCATACAGATTTCCTGAGAGATTGCGGAGCACACTGAAAAAAAATGAACCATTTGTTTGTGAACCGAAACGAAACATTGACATTTTAGCCTATGAAATGAAGCAAAGCATAATTCTTCAGAATGCACTGAAACACCTCGGGTATTACACTTAACTCTCGCTATAAGAGAACGCTATAAATCACCAAAATCTGCCTCTTATATAGAAATTCTCTTATAGAGAGAGCTTGTATGCATATTACCATGCATCACATGAGATCTCAAAGGCTCACTTACAGCGAGAGTTCTCTTATATGGAGGTCTCTTATAACGAGAGTCCAGTGTACTATAAATCATAAATGCGTACGTAAAGTTTTAAAAAAATATTATTAAAAATAAAATAGTAAATTTACGAATATTAACCCACATTGGGATAAAAATATTTCTTTACAATGTAAGCTGATTTAGAACTTTTTATCACAAGTCTATGACCTACTTTGTCCTTTCATAACATTTACCGCCTTACATGCCCAACAGTTCATGGCGGTAGAAATTGTTTTTTCCTAACTCCAGTGTCATTCACTTTTGAAAGCCTTTCGTATCACAATTCAATTACAACTCTGGTCTTGCTGCTGTATTTTGCTTCTGCTATATGTGTTTCTATTTAATAATTAACAAATAACAAAAACCAAAAAACAAATTAATTACTTCAGTTACTTTACAAATTCATCAATATGACTTCAACCGACTTCCTTCCAGCTAGACATTTAAATTTCAATCAAGGAGATGGATTAATTCAAGATCGACTCCCGCTTTTGAGGAAGGGAATGCTTGAAGGACGTGAGGACAATCTCAATAATATTGTAATTCTTGTTGGCCTAACAGAACAGACATTCGTTGTGAATAAATGTCTTGCCAAACTCTCTTCTCCTCTTTTGGAGAAGTCAATCAAGGAAGCAAGCGAATCAAATGAAGCAATAAAATTTCCGGAAATTCCTCCCAAGCAATTTCTAATCATGTTGGAGGTACATAGTATTCAATTTTTTTAAATTGTCACGCACATATTGTTTACTTGTGTTATTGTATTTAATTATATGATTTCGTATTATTTATAACAATTAATTTTTTCGTGTCATTATTTATATTTCTAATTTATTTAGTGTGCGATTGTGGGAATGACATGGACGATCACAAACTTGCAAGACACATGTCGCCTAATTGAAACTTCAGCTCATTTTGGATTTCACAATTTCATTGAAATAATATGCGAATCGGTGTTTCGGGAAGCTGAAACTAGAGAGAATTTGTTTGATGATAAAGAAGACCTGGAAATAATTGTTTTCCGAAGCTTGGGGTTTGAGAGCTTGCGCCATGCAGCATTGGATTACATTTTGAAGTAGGCAAACATATTTTATTAATTTATTGATTTAACGTTGAAGTATTACAATTTCTTGTTTACTTAAAAATCTCTCGCAGACATGCTTCACCGATTTTCCAAGGAAACAATTTTCTCCGGTTGTCGCTGGAAGATTTGGGGGAGATTTTTATCCAAGATTCCTTGAAGATTGAGTCTGAAGTCGAGGTTTTGAATGCACTTATTAGGTATTATGTAATTATTAAAAATAATTATTTAATTAAAATATAAATTATTGAATATGCTGTTTCAAACATGAATACGATGTTTTGGTTTAATCTTCAGATGGGGAATAAACGCATTAAAAAATAAAAGCCAGCTCGCTTCTCCCGAAAATCTAAGGGATGTGCTAGCTGAGCCATTGCATTGGATCAGGTTTCCGAATATTGACGAACGTGAGTTCCGAGATTTTGTCATTCCCCTGCAAGTTCTTTCTCATCAACAGATCAAAGTATTGAAATTGTGGTACAAGAATGGTGGCTCAATCAGCGCTTTCAACAACCATCCACGCCGATATTTTAACGAATTAGACTCTCAAGCAGGGGCAATGAATCCCAAGACCACGTGAGTGGAGTTTACTTATTTTTAAATAATAATTTGATTTGTTGAATGACCTGGTTAATTCTGTTGCAGGAAAGATTTTCTTCATGCAACTAAAATGGACAATTACCTCACCAAATTCAACATGAATATTCAAGTTCACAATTTTCGTACTGAAGCTCATCATTTGAAAATTCAAACACTTGAATTGGCAAATGAAAATGCAGAACTTCGGAGAAAAGTTCAGCGGATGGAATCTGTATTTCAAAAGTAAGTAACGATTTATTATTCTAGTCAAATATAAATACCCAAAATAACATCAGAAACGAAAAGTTGGAGTAAGCAATTTATGTTTTAACCAGGTGGGAAAAAATTATGGAAGCGAACAGATTTTGCCAGAAGCTGGAAGCATTGAAAAAATATTCTAAAAGCAGGTTATATCTGAAACATTTTTTAATTAGTATTATAACAAATGAGCCTGAATTTGTTTGGCTATTTATTAATATAAAATATATTGACTGTTTTTTCATTTACAGCCCTAAGAATTTAATTGGCAGCCACAACAACCACAATAATTATAATTTATTGCAATTTTTGAGAGATAAAATGTAATTAATTTAATTCTTACATTACATACATTCAGTTTTTAATTTTCTAAAAATGTGCACTACATTAAATACATTTACTCGGATTGTTTTCCAGCCGCAATATCGGGGACGTCGGAGAATTTCTTGCCAATATTGAAGAACATGAAGGAATCGATGTGCAGCTACTAGAATCAGTGAATGAGACAGTTGAGACTAGGATTGTTGAACTGCAAAAAGTAATATGCAGTGAATTTGTCGAATATCTCGCCTGGATGACGTTTCAAAGGGAAACGGATTCGATGGTTACGAAATTATTACAAAACTTTTCGAATACCGCAACTTTATTTGCTTGTGTCATCATTTTTAGTAAGACTTACAAATGGTATTTTACTCCTGCGCACTCGTACTGCTTTGACGTCATGAAGTTTCTAATATAATTTACTCAAATTAAATGTCATAGAAAACAACACATCTAAAACTCTTGTGAATTTGCAATTACACAATCCCGGCTTCGACGTTTCAAAAGCGTTACCAAGTAATATTTTGCCGTATAGTACTCATTCGTATGGACAAACTTCTGCGTAAGATTTCGTCATTTTTATTACGCTAAAAGTCTATTAAATACTTATATTTTTTGTGCAACCGTAACAACTTTTACTTTTTGAAGGGCTTGCGGAACTTTGGGAACTCTCTCATACGATATCGGAGCTACGCGCATGGTCGTTCGACATTTCTTTAATGATTTAGGGACTGATTTTGGCATCGCTCTGGCTCCCTTAACTGTTGACGTGAATAACGAAACAGGATTTTTTGCGTTTATGGCCGAAGATTGGACAAATAATACTGACAAAATTAAGGCTTTATGCATGGTATGGTATAACTAAACCATTGCAACACACGAAGCTAATGAATTTCATGCAAATCATTGTAATAAGTGTATGTTTTGCTTATAATTAATATAATTAATCATTCCAGGCACCCACGGAAATAGAAAAATGCATTAAATTAGGAAATTTGTGCCTGCACGCGGAATTAATCGGAACTGGACCTAAAGCTATTCTTCGGGTTCTCTTGACAGAGTGCGGCCCTTATTGTTAGAGCTGCACTTGACGTATGGTGTGGTTGTAAATTCGAACTTTTTATTTACGTTTTGTCCACTCAAACTCTGTCGCGCCATCTACTCTTTACACAATTTTTGACATGCTAAGTTTTGTACTAATCGACAGCTCTTTGAAGCTTCTTTCATTCATGACAATTTTTGAATTATTCTTCATATCCTATTTAATGTATAACATTTTAACCCGAATAAATATGCAAGTCTTGAAATAAAATCCGTATGAGTCGTACTAATACTTATTATTGATTGAAGAGCGTGTTATCTCATCCTAAGAATTTCCGTTCGCAGCAATAAATCCGTCTGGCACACCGGAAGGACGTGAGATTTTTTGCGCCGGTTTATCTCATCACATGCCGTCCATTCGAGTGTCACATGCAAAGTAACACAACATTAATTTTAGTCTTGCTTAATGTTTTCTTGTTTCAACAGTTAGGATTTTTAAATAGTAAGAAAAAATATACATAACTGCTGTGGAAGCTATTTTCACCTGTAATAAAAAAATCGAACAACTGCAATTCGTGCATTAATTAACATGTCTTCAGTTCACCACTGTCCAACGAAGCATTTAGAGTTCAATCCAGGAGAAGGTTTAATCCAAGATCGACTGCCGATTTTAAAGAAGAGAATGCTTGAAGGACGAGCTGATGATCCAAATAATATCGTCATTCTTGTTGGCCCAACTAAGGAAAAATTTGTTGTAAATAAATGTCTTGCCAAACTCTCTTCTCTTCGTTTGGAGAAGGCGATCGAAAAAGCTGGCGAATCAAATGAAGGAATAAAATTTCCAGAAATTCTTCCAAAGCATTTTCAAACTGTGTTGGAGGTATTAAATTTTTTTTTACATTGTCACTCCCATAGTCAATCAAAACAGCAAAGGAGACAAATAACATTTTGAAATTTCCAGAAATTATTCCAAAGTATTTCAAAGCAATGCTGGAGGTATTTATTTATGTTTTAATGAAAATCATTGCAACAAGATCCTTTTCGTAATTACATGACATACATTAAATTAAATTTAAAATTATAAGTAAACATGATTTTGTATGCATGTGAACATAGATGTCAAAATAATTTTAATTTGTTCAGGGCGCAATTGTGGGATTGAAATGGGAATTCACAAACTTGGAAGACGCTTCTCGCTTGGTTGACACTGCTGCTGAATTCGGGTTTGATAATTTCATCGAAGCAATTTGTGAGTCGGTAATCCTAGCAGCGGAAACCAAGGAAAAATTATTCGAAGGGAGAAAAAGTGACGTATACATTTTATTGCAATGTCTAGAGTTCGAGAGTCTGCGCAAAAAAGCAATGAAATACATTCTGGAGTAATAATATTTTAAAATAAAATACATGAACAATGTATATAGCTACTATTAATTACATATAATGAATACAAAACTGTCAATTTTTTGGAATGTCGTCTTTAGGCATGCTACATCGATTTTCCAAGGAAATCAATTTTTAGAGTTGTCGCTGGAAGATTTAGGGGAGATTCTTATTCAGGATAAATTGATGATTGACTCTGAAATTGATCTTCTGAAGGCACTTATTAGGTATGCGCAATAAACTTATATCCAATATTGACTCCAAACATTAGCACAAAATGTTTTTTGTTACCTATCTATCTGTAGATGGGGACTAAACGCCTTGCGCAATGAAAGACAGCACAGTTATCCCGAAAATCTAAGGAGCGTGCTGGAAGAACCGATAAATTGGATCCGGTTTCCCAACATAAATGAACGTGAGTTCCGGGATTACGTGATTCCGATGGAAATTCTGACTGAGCGGCAAATCAGTATAATGGAATTGTGGTACAAAAATGGTGACCCAATCGTGGCTTTTAACAGTCATCCGCGCGATTATTTGAACTCTATGGACTCAACAGCAGCAGCAAAGGATCCCAAGAGGACGTGAGTGAAATTATATTAGAAATGTGATGTAAGTAAAATATCACGTGGATAAATAAAAAATGTCGTTTCCAGGGAGGACTTTCTCCATGCAACAAAAATGGACAATTTGGTTACAGAATTCAGTAGGAAGATTCTCATTCACAATTTGGTAATTGATTCCCAGAATATAAAAATTCGAAGTGAGAGAAAAATACAGCAACTGGAATCTGTACTTGAAAAGTATTGAAATACAGTCTTATATGTAAACTATAAATGAAGTAATCTAAATTTTATTCGAGAAAGCAAGTCTTTTTTGTTTTTTTTCATCAGGTGGCACAATATAATGGAAGCAAATAGATTTTGCCAGAAGCTTGATGCACTAACAAAATATTATAGCAGCAGGTTAGAAGTAGTAGCATAGCTGTAATAACTTTTAATTTTAATAGAACTAGAATTTATACGTTGAAATAAATATGAAAACTATTTTCACTTTACAGCAAAAATGACGCATTGGATAGCCAAACCCACGCAAATGATTACGATCTACTCAAAAAGTTGGCGGATAAAATGTAATCCTAACATACATTTTTTTTCCGATTAGGAGATGAAAATTTTAAATATATGAAATACAATGTCAAATTAATCTTCCAGCCGTAAAAACGAAGACATCAGCGAATTCATTGCCGAAATCGAAGAACCTGACGGTATTAATTTGCAGCTTTTGGAGTCGGTTCATGAGACAATTGAAGCTAAAATTGTCCAATTACAGAAGATAAAATCAAGCGAAATTTATGAAAATCTAGTTTGGCAGATGTTTCAAAAGGAATCCAATTCAACTCTGGCAGGAATGCAGATATTTGAAAACTCTCAAGATTTTGCCTGCGCAATCATTTTTAGTAAGAAATTACAATTTTATCGTTTATTGGGAATCGGAACAATTCAATTTAATCCAATTTTTCCATTCAAACCAATTATTTCCAAGCATTGAATTGAAATCCCTCCACTCAGTTCCAAACTTTTCAATTAAAAAAACTACATTTCAATTCAATTCAAATAATTCAAAATCAGCGTCAATTTGTCGAATATTGTCGCTCTTTTTGAAGGATAAATGTGAATTTTAGAAACAAACAGCATCGGTTGTTTTTAAACTTCACAAATGTAGGCACAAGCCAAGATGCTCTGACACGGAAAAATCGCTTTGAAATTACTCCTGTTTCTCAAAATCAATGCTGTCTTTTCTTTACAATCATTTATAGTAAGGCATAAACGAATTTTATGAACTGGTGCATAGTCTCCAAGCCATTGAATTTCATTAAGCAAGGATGAGAAAATTCAAATGCATTAAGGAGTGCTACAGATCGCTTGAAATACACGATTTTTGCACTTAAATTTTACAGAGAACAACACAACTGAAACTCTTGGGAATTTTCAAATTTACGTGGGATGCGGACGGGCTTACATTTCCTTTCCCGGTGCTATTAAACCATTGTCTACACACACCTTCGGGCAAACGGATATGTAAGTGAGATGCTTTCACTTGTATAAATTAAAATTAATTCTAACATTGTAAAATAAACTGGATTATTACTTTCTATATACATTGTAAGTTTTGTTAATTATTAATTACAATCAGTAGTTATCTAACGTAAAAGCATTAACATTTGTCTTTTTAAAGGTGCCGGACCTTTGGAGTATTCTCCTATGATACCGGATGCAAGCGCATAGTTATTCGCCACGACTTTCATCAATCTCACAACGACGTCGGAATTGCAATCGCCCCGTTAAATTTCTCCACCAATAACCAAACTGGATTTGATGCTTTTTCTCACGAAGTGTGGACGAATGAGCCAACCAGAATTAAGACATTATTCAAAGTGAAACATCCGGTCTATTACCTGCCAGTATTATTCAAACATGATTTTAATTTTGAATGAATGGATTAAGTAAGCATTATTTCATAATTGTGCTTAATTATTCCAGAGACGCGAGAAAATAGGAGAATGTATTAAATTAGGAAATTTGTGCCTGCGCGCGGAATTGATCGGAACTGGACCACGAGCGATCCTTCAGGTGCTCTTGACAGCCTGGTGAGTTCCCAGGGGGGTATGGATAGTCGGTGGTAATAACTGGTACACTTCATTGGAAAATTATTAAACAAAACAGCGAACACTATCAAAGTTGTATAAACACACTTGAATTTATAGAGATTCGACATATTTACGGTGTATTTTAATTTGCACGGTATATTGTAACTAGTAATTATAAAAGTATACTGGAATTTTTTAAAGATTATTTTGTGTACACATCTCATTACTCGACCCAATGAATGCGCCTTGCTAAATGTTGGAGTAATAATTAAGCATCTGAAATACATACTAATATCAACTAATTATTACTAATATCTAGGGCTGGGACCATTTCGCGTTTTTGGCCCTAAAAATTTCGCAAAATTACAGTCAATTTTTCTCGGTATTTCGCGAAATTCATGACGAAATTTCGCAGTATTTCGCTATTTTTATACACAGTTTCTTAATTTTTTGTTTAATTGGGCATTATTTTGCGGTTTTTAACATCATTTGTAACATTTTTACCGAGTTATTTTTAATTTTGAGCAGTTTTTAATGCCAAATGTAGATAAAAATAATTTATCAATTTATTTTTACAACTGAAATTGACGTTTTTGTGAAATAAATTTAAAAAAATGTTGTTGGAGTTCAAATTTTACGGAGTTTTGTGAAAATTTTGTATATTTCGCAGTATTTTGCGTTTTTACACTGTTTTTCGCGCATTTCGCGATTTTCAAATTTAATTTTTGTGGTTTTGGGATGTTTGGATGTCCAATAAAACAATTCACCCAGCTGGGAATACTCCATTATGAATTTTTAATTTTATCGTGTTTTTCGCGAGTTCCTAGCCCTACTAATATCCAAGAGCAAAAGAATTTTGCACGCATTTTAATTAATTAAATTTCAGGAAGGCTTTTCAACAGCGATAATATTCATATTTAATAATCATTTCATAAAATACATATAACAGTAGAATAAAAAGCTAAAATCGTTTTCAGAGCCTATATACCGCTAATTTTACAAAACTACCGCTGGAAACGTCGCAATGTAATGCGTGTCACTCAAACTTCAGTGTTTATGTATATACATATTTTTAATAAACTGCACGCCTGGAATTCAAACATTTATTTACATTCTAACCTAATTATGTATGTAGAACTTCTTATCCCAAGACTATTAAACTATATTGACTACCTCGTCGTTTCATAACATTTTTTCATAAGACATTTTCTACCCCAAAAGTTCCATCCAATAAAAGGTTTTCTCCAGATTCATTCCGCGCGCTTAACTTCTGTAAGTAAATTAAAATCTGCTGTTTCTCTTCATCAGTTCTTTAACTCAACCGACCTCCGTTCTGCGAAGCATTTAGATTGGCTACCATTTAAACCACCAGTAAATTCTGGAATTTACAGTAAATTATTGAGTTTACAGTAAAATTATTACATGAGAATACATATTTAACCTAACCTAACCAAAAAGAAGTGTCACCTAACCTGACATATTTAATTCCATTTAATAACATGGTGTCGCGCTATAAAGAATTTAGTACGTCAGGTTATGTGACATGATATTTACTGTAAATTCAAGAATTTACTGTAAATTCATATTATTTACTGGTGGTTTAAATATATCCCATTTTTTAGATTGCAATCAAGGAGAGCGATTAATTCAAGATCGACTGCCGATTGTGAAGAAGGGATTGCTTGAAGGACGAGTGGACAACACGAATAATATTGTGATTCTGGTTGGCCCAACTGAAGAGAAGTTCGTTGGGAATAAATCTCTTGTCAAACTCTCTTCTCGTCGTTTGGAGAAGGGGATTGAAGAAGCAAGCGAATCAAATGAAGAAATAAAATTTCCAGAAATTCTTTCGAAGCATTTTCAAACTGTGTTGGAGGTATTAAATTTCTATTAAAATTGACTTTCACATGTTTTTTAAATGCGTACATAATTTTCAATTACCAGATTTTGTATAAAACAAATAATTTTTTACATTTGCATGTCCTTATATGTTGTATTTTGAATATTTAAATTAGAACCTTTAAATTAATTTAGTGGGCTATTGGGGAAATAGAATGGACGATCACGAACTTGCAAGAAGCCTGCCGCTTGATTGGAAGCTGCAGATCAATTCGGATTTTACGATTGAAATAATATGCGAGTCGGTGTTTCGGGAAGCTGAAACTAGAGATGATTTGTTTGAAGAAAAAGAAAGCCTGGAAATGATTGTTTTCCAAAGTTTGAAGTTTGAGAGCGTGAGCCAAATTGCACTGGACTACATTCTGGAGTAACTAAATTATTAAAAATATTTTATTAGTACATAACCGTAATTGTTATAAATATTGCAAATTTCGTTTTGGAACTAAAAATCTCTCGCAGGCATGCTTCATCGATTTTTCAAGGAAACAATTTCCTGCAGTTGTCGCTGGAGGATTTAGGAGAGATTCTGATCCAAGATTCCTTGAAGATTGGGTCTGAGGTCGAGGTTTTGACTGCAGTTATTAGGTAACAATATTAAATTAAAATTAATTCGAATTTAAATTGAAATTATTTCGGGACTGTGAATTTATTTGGTTGCAAACATAATTTCAATATTTCATTTTAATCTGCAGATGGGGGATAACCGCATTGAAAATTGAAAGCAAGCTCGCCTCTCCGGAAAATCTTAGAGATGTGCTTGCTGAACCATTGAATTGGATCAGGTTTCCGAATATGGACAAACGTGAGTTCCGGGATTATGTAATTCCGATGCAAATTTTGACTGAACAGCAGATCAGTACAATGGAATTGTGGTACACGAATGGTGGCTTCATCAGCGATTTTAACACTAATCCACGCGTATGTTTTACCGAATTGGACTTAAAAGAAGGGGCAAATGATCCCAAGACGTTGTGAGTAGAATTTAAATATTTACAAAAATTACGTGTCTAAAAAAATTAATCGTGTATAAATTTGTATTATATATTGAGGGCACTACATATTTTTTAAATTTTTCTGCCAGAAATGAGTTTCTTCATGCAACTAAAATGGGCAATTTACTCGCCAAATTCAACATGAATATTCAAGTTCACAATTCCTGTACTGAAGCTCATCATTTGAAACTTCAAATGCTTGAATTGACGAACATAAACGCAGAACTGGAAAGAAAAGTTCGCCGGCTGGAACAATTATTGGATAAGTAAGTTAACATTGCTGCAATATAAACAATTTAAAATAATTACAAGGAATTAACCATTTCTGGTCAACTAAACATAAATAAATTGCAGTTTATTTATTTATCCCTTTTACCTGATAATTGAAACCAATTAAATACATAACATGCATTATTTTCCAGCCGGAACATCGGAGATTTCGGTGAACGTCTTGTTAATGTTGAAGAACTTGAAGGAATGGACTTGCAACTGATTCGTGATAACCTGGAATTTCTACGAAATAATCGAGATTGCGCCGTAAACCGAGCCGACAGTACCCAACCCGGACCAGAACCCCCTGCTTCTACCTTAACTAACGCCGATACTTCCCGGCAAGTTGACCTAGACCGCGTCAACAAAATAGAACTTGATGAACTGCCAAACGATATAGTGGCAAACACGCTAGAGGTCATTCCAGAAAAAAGCCTCGAAGGGGATGTTGAAAGAGGAGTGGTTGCTCAAGCGAACAACCCCGAAAGTTATGAACGGCTCAACGAGTTAGACCATGAACAGTTATATTTGTTGTCACTCGACTTTGTTGAGTCTGCGAAAAACGTCTGTATGCGACTGATTCGAAATTTAGATCACGCATACTCTAAGTGACAGTTTTGTAGTGAAGCCCTGAAAATTTTGAAAGGTTTGTCAAAATTATTAAGCATGCTTACAAGGAAGGTACCCCAACTGTAAAAGCCCTAGAGAGCTACAATTTTTTCTAAAGATAGTCTCTGGTGTTAGTACTCATCCCCTTACATTACTTCGTGCAGGTTCTCCGTTGTTTATTTTTTATGACCCTCCAAATGTCGGAGGTCAAAAAAAATTAGTAAG
>JAQGAK010002081.1:0-23350 GCA_034696945.1 Lipothrix lubbocki
AAATTAAAATAAGAAATAAATAACAAGAAATTAAAATAAGAAATAAATAACAAGAAATTAAAATAAGAAATAAATAACAAGAAATTAAAATAAGAAATAAATAACAAGAAATTAAAATAAGAAATAAATAACAAGAAATTAAAATAAGAAATAAATAACAAGAAATTAAAATAAGAAATAAATAACAAGAAATTAAAATAAGAAATAAATAAACATTATTTATAAATAAAAGCTTCCACGTAACCGAATAAAATTGAATATGTTAACATTATTTAAATCAATTTAAAGATTTAAATGGTTACGTGAATGGGAGAGGGAATTTTCGTAGCAAGTAGCGATCAGATTTGCAAACGTCCGTTAATCGTATTAATAAAATAATAAATAAATAATAACAAATTAAAATAATTATAGTTGTGAAACACGTGTTATACGTAACCGGATTTATATCGAGTTGTACTAAATTCGATATCCTACATTGTAAATTTACAATGAATTATTACACTGGTTTAGTCCAATACATATAGAAACTAAAAGTTCACTATGTACATATTTACATAAAATTTGGCAGTACGGAACAAATTAGAAATAAACAAACAGCAAATCCAATTCTTACATGCACCTATTGACATTTACTCGAAGCTCTGCATGGAAGCTTGTCTAATTCTCGGTACACAAACGAATTCAGCACTTGTCGGAGTTCTGCCACAGCCCTGATGCGATTTCCAGTGTGCATACATACTTCATCTTCTGGAAAATAATTAATTGGTGTGACCGCGTTGAGTAATTGTAAATAACTATGACACAACACATCTTTGTTATAGACCACAAGTATTGTTGCGAAAATGATTGGAAGTGGATTTGGTTGATTGTGTCGGGCCGTTACGACGACATTTCGGATGGATCGTTGTTTCTCTCATCATCCACAGGCTTCTCTGAATCAGGTCATCGGGAATCGGAACAGTATAGAAGTGAGTCGGAAATGTTCCTCTCTGTGAACAATTCACAGTCAACAACAATAACATTTTAACCGAATGATCTTCGTGAATATGTTTTTCGGTTCTTTGAAGTAACACTTGCACATATATATGTACATATGTTAATAGGACCTGTGGAGGCGAAAACTACTGCTGGGAAATTAAAGAGAGACCTAGATTTGAAAATTGAATACTAAAAGACATTACTAAATTGTGTGTATCTTCACTGATGTTATGCTAAATTATGTATATTCTAGGAATATGGAAGAATTTAATCCTTTACTTACGCCAAACAAGGAAGTATGAACTGCAGCGATTACTACATGAGAGCACATTAAAACCGAGTCTTGACTCTTCTATCCCAATGCTTCATTAGTGCAAACATTTAGGAAATCAAGTCGGCATTCGAGTGCAGATTCACGGCTCCATGATTTTTAAAGCGTATGACACACATTGACATTACATTGTGGTATATAAGTATGCAAATATTATAACTTTCACCAATCTCAGTAATATCGTTCCCACGTTTCTGAATATTCTCCTTATTGTTTTAAAACCATATTATTATTCTTCCAGCACTTGCTGAAGTAAAAATGAAGCAATAAAATGCGGAAACTTTCAGGCTATAATAACTATCTATATATATATATATGTATATTCTACATTAATCGTTTATATGTAATAACAAATATACCGAGGTGAGGAAAATTTCACAACCGACAAGCCAGAATTTTCAAAAAATGAAAATTAAATTCGGAGGAAAAATGATTTTGAGCAAAATAAAAATGCAATATTCTTGACAAGATCCTGGCTATTAATTTCTTAAATGCATAAAACCGGTGGTAGAATAATATTATCTGTAGAATTTAATCGCTCACTTTATTAAACGAAGACAAATTCATACTAAAACTCTAGTAATGCGTTCAAAATTCAGGTGTAACACCAAATCATATAACATCACTCAACAATACTCCTGTTACCTTAGTACTGTATGCGTAGATGCTAGATTACTCTGAGTATCTGTACAAACTTTAATAATAAAGCTAAACACATTTTCATCCCAGATCGTAAATCAAGGTTTTTTTTAAAACAGAAAACTCATTTCACCATAAATACAAGAGCAGGTGAGCTCGGGGAACGGAGCAAATGAGGACAAAGTGCGGGTTTTAGGGGGAAATAAGGCCTATAAAAAGCTCAACACAAAATCACAAAACCAAAGTGAAGTTTAGAGGTTGTCAGCCTCATGCAGGCAAATATGTATCGAAACCACCTCTAAGCACTGAAGTTGACTTTATTGTATGTAGGTACTACAAAGGTCAACTGTGGAGAGAGATACATATTACACAGGCAGAAGTTTTCATAGCAAATGTATATGTACATACTTGACTGTCGTTAAAATCAAAATCAAAAAAGGGGATTAAGGAAAGCCAGGGATAAAACTGAGGTGAGAGAGAAGCTTTTGTACAAAACATGTAGTCCGTACATAATAAATTTAGAGTTGTATCAAAACTTTGAATCCATCAATCCATGACCTGATTGCATTTTCTTTGTACTCTCATCTGTGTATACTCCATAGATATATAGTTTCTTGCGGTGTGCTTTGTGTTTTTGACGAAAACGAAAACGCTCTGAGCTCCTCCGTACAAAAACAAGGAAAACACGTCTACACAATCAATTGTAAGCGTCTATTCTAAGCATCTCCGAGAGGCAAACGTCAAATTACTTGAAAATACAGATGCTACACGAAACTTATTTCCTTATTGCTTGCAACAAGAACTACAGTAGCAGTCTGTTTAAATTAAAGGTTAAAACCTTTCACCTTTATTTCCCTTCCCTTATCAACAAGTCCCTTTTGAAGTCACTCTTGTGGACTTTCCGTCAGTCTCTGATCAAACGGAAAACTCTGGAATTTCTATATCCTCAAACTCTATCAAG
Source organism: Lipothrix lubbocki (assembly GCA_034696945.1). NCBI lineage: Eukaryota > Metazoa > Arthropoda > Collembola > Symphypleona > Sminthuridae > Lipothrix > Lipothrix lubbocki. Next base: position 2,910 of record JAQGAK010002081.1, read on the forward strand.
CCATTAGCCATTATCTCAAAAGGCAACAGACGGGGACGATTGCCGTGGCCTTTCAGAGGCGAAAGTAGCACGAAACCGGTATCACAGTTCGAAACCTATGGAGAAACTGTTAGGAACATCAAACAAGGGCGGGCAGTGTGCTACAATTAGTTTAATTTGAAGAAGCTTTAAGGAATATATACTTATATAACGTACAAAAGGAAAAGAATAGAATGTGTAGGTAGCATTTAATTAAAATGACATTGCATACGTTCGTCAAACAAACACTCTGTTTTAGATTATGTATTCTCAAGTACTTTACTACTATAGTTGTCAATTGTGGGCGAGCCGCGGATTCAATTGCTATCGAAAACCAGACCCAGAAGGCTTCGCTTCCAAACTTTGGAGCAACAACATCGTGTGATAAATCTTTGGATCTCAAACTTGTGCAATTTAATCCTCGTCGACATCCACATCCAAACACTTCTGTTCGCAGGTGTGGTTCGACACCATTTTCAGGATAATCCAAGAAAAAAAAACGAAATCCAGATGAAATAATGAAATTCCGGTAAAATAGGGAAATCCCTGTAAAATAGTGGATTCCCGGGAAAGTAGATAGTGAAATCACAGTAAAATAGTGACACGTAATATAATTTTCGTTAGTATCAATAGTCACGTTCAACAAAAGGAACAATTCTGAAATGCTTGAGCAACTGCAGTTTTTACGGCTCTGTGCCTTTGGATCAGCGACTATTAATCAGTAATTCAATGTACTGCATCCAATATTAAAAAGCATAATAGCCGTATACTGCCGTACAAGGCTTTTCCTTGATGATACGAATAGGATTATTAGAGTACTTACACACATCACATAGATACAAATACTTTTACTATATATGTATAGTGCCGGCAGTAGCCGCGGTTCATGAATAACATGTCTGGCTTTTTTTTTATGAACAATGTCCCTATCCGCACTTGAGATCTTACTAGTATAGTAGCAGAAGCTATTACATATAAATAAGCTACATCATGGATCAAGCTTCACTTCACAGTAGCCCTTGCAAAAACATTTGGCTTCATAGCTAAATAACACATACTGTATGAAGGCTCCATAATATTATATACATACAGAGCATGAACACAGTGGATGAAACGATGAAAGAATAGGGAAGTTAAATGCATCTCTGGGTATGACTGTGCTCTTCGCTTCGAGACGAGATGATGGGAGTTCACTACGGAAGAGTTTCCTCTTGGAGAGCAAAGTTGCTCAACAGTTTCAAAGGTATACAAGTTCCATGCAGAATACTCGTACTTTATTCCGGAGAGAGTTGTTCCAGGTCGGTAGTTTCCTCTCGACTTTCCTTCCGCTCACACGAAGGAATGCAAGTCCTCAGTTTGCTTTGTAAGTGTTGCAAGCAATCACGGCTATTTACCGTGCCAGTGATTTTGGTTCTAACAGGACGTTGAAAAACTTCCGGAGTAGCTACTTCTTGGAACAATCTAATATAAGTTCTTCAACTACAGTAATTGAATTTAAAACTAAAAAATAAATATCAAATAAATTCAAATTAAATAAATAATAAATTCAGAATAAATACACACTACATTTATTTTTAAATCGACACTAAACGAATTTCAAATAAATCCAGAACAAATTTAAAATAAATACAAAATGAATTCAAAATAAGCTAAGAATAAAACCAAAATTAAGCAGAGAATTTTCGAATAAAATTATTTTTGAAAAAAGTACATTAACACAGCTTGAATAGCCTTGAAGCTACGAATATAAAAATTAATAGTATCATCAAAGCAGGCCATTGAGACAAAAATGCTCCCCCAGTTCCGTCGAATTGTTCCAGAGTGTCGACGAAGTAAGTCTAATAATAGCAGGAAATCCATGGGAGCTGTAAATATTCATCAGGAGTCGGATCCTTCTTCGACGCTGGATCCAGGGTGTGAGATGCAATCACGGCGACGGGATCAGGAAGAGCGACGGGCACTAGAGACGGAGCGATTTCATGGACAAGATTATGCCCTTGCTTCCGTTGATCCACTAGCTACTAACCCTAGTAGTGGCTATAATAGCAGTAACCGATCCGAGATTTGTGACTGGGATTGCTGTCAAACGACGAGCAAGCGGGAGGATTCCGGCTCCAATCAGGGCTCCGTCGGGTCGGAGTCTTCCGTTCGAGTGAAGGTAACTGCGTGGCATTGAAAATAACTATTGTTTACATATCAAATTTGGTTGAGTTGACAATTCACTGTAGTTGTGGTGTCGATTCTAGATTATTTGGTAACCTCACATGCTTGTTTAAATCATTTTTACTGTGGTATTTTATCTGTAGGCTATATTTACTTTTGATCTTTTATCTGTTTTATGTTTAATATTATTGTTGTACTTAATGTTGCATTAATTGTATATTAATTTTGTATTAATTATATATTAATTATATATTAATTTTGTATTAATTTTGTATTAATTTTGTATTAATTTTGTATTAATTTTGTATTAATCTTGTATTAATATTGTATTAATTTTGTATTAATATTGTATTTATACTGTACTGGATTTGTATTGATTTTTAAATTATTCTTTATATATTAAATATTTATGTTGTATTTATCATATTTATTCTGTAGTTGGGCTGCTGTGCAGATCGAACCTGGAATCGGGGTCGGAAGCTCCAAATGTTCCAAATGATAATCCTCCCTTTTATACCAATCGTGGCGCTAATCACACAAAATATAATTAGTCTGTACAGCGTTTTGGGCTATCAACGTGATGTTGCGGATATTGATAAGCAGGTGAGAGGACTTGGATTAAATTAAATCACACCCCAATCTTAGGTATAGAAATGCCATGAAAGCACATGTGAGTATAACTACTAAATCTCTATAATGAACTTTATTTGATTTCTTTAACCATTATTCTTAAAGTACACCAATACAAATAGCTTCCATAACAACAGCATTATTAATCTTCATTAATGCTACCCACGCACACTTACGGTGCTTAATTTGAAATCAATTACCGGTGACAAGTTGCACAGCTCTGGAATATCTTCTAGCAGTCGAACTAATGGATCTGGCAAGAGAAAAAGTGGCGATTTATATGAATCGGTGGTAACCTTGCCATTTTTCAGGGGTAAAAAGAATGCTCCGGAGAAAATTGTCTTGTAAATATAAGACGCTGCTATATTCTTTTACAAACACTTCCTCTCTGAGATAGAATGTAAAAAAGAAAGATTCGTATATGCTTTCTCTATAAGAATAAAATATAGTTCATGCATTAAACATTCGACGAATAGAGGAAAGAACATTGATAGAGTGGCCATAGATTTGCTGCTACACATTCTGAGAAAAAAAGAAGGAAATTTTTTTAAGGTCAATCTCCTTTTATAAGAATTTTTATAAAGATTTTATATATTTAAGTACATATCCAGTAGGAAGAGCAGGGTTAATTTAGTTAGCGAATTTGGGAGACAAAAGAATTGCATTTACTTCCTTCTTTCCCCATCCTATTACATTCTATTAAGTTTTGGGTTCGTCAAGATCCGAGATAACATTGTATACTTCCGTAATATTCCCGTTTTTCAGATTTCGTCGCTGACGAGGCAAATATTAATATCCCACTGTTGCTAAAACCCAAGAATGACTGCACTTACTAATATTTAATATTATAGAAATATTCGCAAAATTGACAATGTCGTTTAAAAGCATGGCCTTTGTTTGCATTGCCAGTATAGGTAATATACGGCAAACAAATTCCCGCCGCTGCTGGAAAACTTTTGAGTCAAATAGTAAATAGGGAAACTATTTCAGTTTCTCCGGCATGTGTCTTTGCAATGATAAATAAACAGTTACTTTTGCATTCCACACTTTAAACATAAAATTCAGAACCTTTGGTCATTCTTATTGTTAGGTTTTAGCGACTGTGGAGATAGTTTTATTTGCCTCTTCAACGACGTTATATATTCTTTTCTTGTATAAATATTATTTTTTTATCCCGAAATTTTTCTACACATACATTGTACATACACATTGTTATAATTGTATACTTATATTTCCAAATCTATAGGACAAACTGGTGAGGAATGTATTCCCTTTAACTAATTTATTTAGTGCATTCGCCTCCCTTCTCCTTATTAATAATTCATTTAAGTCAGATTTGAAAAGTTGGAAGTTGGTGGGGAGGAAATTTATTTGGCATTCTATCAGCAGGAACGTACATCAGTTACTTCTTTAAAAGAATTTCATTACGGCCCTTTTCTTTCTCAACTTTATATATTAAAGCCAAAAGTACCAAAAGATATAAATGTGAATTCTTAAAATCTCAAAAGTGCCTTATTCTCACGCAATTTCAACTTTGGAATTCCAGAACCGAATATCTTTGCCTTCACTCTCCGACCGCAAATCAAGATTTGTTGAGATTTCTCCAGTAGATACTTTTCTAGTGCATTATGTTTTTATGTAATTCTCCTACACACAACATGTAAAGAGTATAGAGCCTTAACATTTTCTCTCATATGTAATGATACTTATATGTAGTTTTTCAGAGAGCAACGGCCAAACAGCTGAGATTTTGTCATCTAATTTATAGATGTAAAACTACTAGATGAAAGTTTCAGCTTGGAACTTTCCCAGACATGTTAAATATTTATTTTGTAGATGCTCAACATGATCAAGTGGTGGTTTTGTGTAGAATGGCGCTTTTATTATTCCTTTTACGCACTTTCCCCAATTGGTGTATGAAGTAAATAATGTAATATTAGTACATACATGTAATGTTCGTACTTCTATCGAGCATGTTTAAAATAGTGTAAACATTGTGTGTAGTAAAGCGAAAGACTATTTTATTATTCCCTATAGTGAGTAGTATTAAGTATTTGCCTAGAGCAAGTAAAAAATCTTCATATTACACAGGAGACATCAAACAGTCCAAAAGCAAAGATGCAAGTGCCAAGACAAAACATTGAGTTTTATTAATTTTGAAATTCAGGCACAAACGGAAATTCATCGTGAATTTATTTATCAAAAGTATACTTGAATATAACTGGCAATGACTAAGTATATGTAAAAACAAGGTGTGTAATATTATAAAAATAAATGTACATATATAGGTGGAAATCTCCTTGACAATGGGCCGCCTTGTTACTGAATTGCAAAAAGAGCGAACGGAAGTCTCATTCTTCGTCTACACGGAGAACTATAGAACGGGGTAAAACATTTGGGGGAGTTTATTTGCAAAATATACATATATGGTTGTTTTTTTGCATCATTTTTGCATGGATTTTGAGAGCATCCTGCTGATTCACATGTTTTTACAAATTACTACCAAGTTTCTGCTTGGCTGAATTAAGTTAAGTTCGTCTATGTCAAGTCAATAAAATCGCATGAATAGATTTAAAAGGAAGCAAGTAAGACAATGCATGGTTACGTTTTAAACAACATTTGTATCTCCATTTTAAATACGAGAATGTTTTCTTATACTTGGCTTACAGAAAGGGCACGATTGCGCTCACACCAGTAGCAAGCATGTGTGTACATACATAAATACATTTAAGAAAATGACTTTGAAATGCATGCATATACATAAACAAAAATTTTAAAGGTAATTTGAAAGACGATATTTACAAAAGCGGCAGATATGTAGTTGAATTTAGATTGAAGGAATAAGCTGAAGATAAATAATATTGCAATGCCATATAGGCTTTCATGACTATAATATATTTCTTATCCCCGGAACTTCTAATCTAAAGCTTTCTTAACTCTGCTTTGTCCGTTTCTTTACTACTAGTCATTATTGTAGCTAAAATAAACTTGAATGTAAACAGAAAGAAATAAGGAGAAATGTGAGCACGGGAAAGTTTTGTTGATGCGGGTCTAATGAAAAGAAAGCTTATTATTTATGGGTTGGTTAGTTCCAAACCACTGTCATATGTATCTAGAAGGTAATAGTAGGTAATAACAATGATGGGTCTATCTATATCTTTGTGGAAACAGATTGAAAGGAAATACAGTAGAGCTTCGGGTGACAAACTCGGAGGTATTAGAGAATGAAAGAATAATAATCATCTCTGGCATCTCATATTATAAGTTTTGTTATGTACATAAGGTTAGTTAATAGTTAAGGCACTACTTGTTCAACTTTCTATATATTGTGAACCAGCTTCTCTTGTAGTCTATTGGACTAGAAAACTATAGTTAAAAGTATTTTCTTTCGTTTACGTTTTGTTACTCTGATCTCGTCAAGATTTCATGGTCTTGTTATTAGTTGTCAAATCCTTGCTTGTCGGTATATTTTTCCAGTTTTCCGTGTTAAGTTGTTTTGAAAATCTGTTTTGAAAATAATGATAAAATAAATTGCATGTTTTGGTAACTCAAATATAGCCCACATACGCGGTAAAGACGTGTGCATAATTACAGCTTGTCTGCTATAGACATTATACACATGACTAATACATTAGACAAGCAAATTTTTATTAAAAAAGGATCTCTCAATTCAGCTTCTGAGGTGGCCACAGACTTAGAGATTATCTGTATTGAATGTACCATATAATTCAGATTTCATAGCGTAAGTAAAAGTCTCGTCACGTAGCGTTTTTCTGGAAGCCATTCGAGAATTAGAGCAACTGATTGCTGTTATGATTTCCGCAGATTGAATGGAATCAGGATGCTGTGCAGTATGAATAATTCATTTCAGAAAGTAATTACATTTTATGTATAGACTACTTATGTATATCCATTTGAATGGATTACCTGGGGATTTTAATAGGAACAGAGTAGTGCAGAAATCATCGCAGTATGATGAAGGTTGATCTATGTACCTCTTTTGCAAAATCTGATGTGTAGGTACTTATTATAATAATTATATCTATAGATACAGATAAATACAGAGCTGCCTTACTGGGTCTTACGATTAGCAAGGAACTTCTCCACGGTTAAAACTAATCTAGGGATTTGGATGTTGTATGTACATTGTGATCATTTATGGGGATCGACCTTGAGGTTGTTTCAAAAGGAAAAGTTCTTATTGCTCCACACATGTGAAATTACTGTCTGTCTTTGTACTCCAACGTTAACAATGACGGAGCTGATGAGGAGGATTTACGGGAAGGAAACTTACGTAACTTTCTTTAATGTCTTCATATGTGTGTGTATCTTGACAGAGTATCTTCCATAAATATCTCTATACAAGTTCCTATGTGCATCTTCATATATCTTCCTTGTATATCTTCATATATCTTCCTTGTATATCTTCATATATCTTCCTTGTATATCCTCATATTGGCCCCAGTGTTTATATCTTCATATACCTTTCTATATAGAAGCGCGTATACATAGATCTCAAGTGTTTCGGAGTTGTCACAAGCCCGGAAAAGTAGCTCAGCGGAGATGAGGATTGTAAAGGAAATGATAACTTATCAATTCTTCGTCGTACCGAATGAGTATCCGCAACCTTTTATTCTTATTGCAGTACACATATGCTATCATGTGTGTCTATACTTATAATGTAAGTATATAAGAGCCGAAGAATAATCCAGTACATGTACATGCATTACCTTAAAATATTTACATTAAGTATATTTAATTACATATTATTATGTATACAAAAGCACATACGGTATTAGGTTACAGGATCTGTTATCTTTTAAGGCCAAATTGTGCGAAATCTGTACATATATACATGGTATATATTATAAAAAGTACACACGAGCTACGGACACACTCAGGAGGACATACAACCAAGACATCTGGCACTTTCAAGGCGAATGGAACTGGGACATGAAGATGAGCTATGGGAATACACACGCACAACATGTCTTTCAGGATTACAATTTACGAAAAGCTTCTCCTTGCTTTCTTTTCCCTCTTGTCTTCACTTTTCAACACTTTGTAAAAGTGTTGACGTCCGGATACTTTTAATGCTACAAAATACTTTTTACACATGGAATTCAGTATACAAATAATTTCCAAACACAGAATTTCAGTACAAAATATACGTTGTGTACACAGAATTTAGTATGAAATACATTGTACAAACAACATTTCGGTATAAAATACATTGTACAAACATCATTTTAGTGTGAAATACTTATTGCAGATACATAAAAATAAAATACACAAAATACATCTTCCAACTCCTTGCACTCACAATAATCATGGTGACACATTCAAGAAGAGAGACTTGACAATGGACTTTACGTTAGAATTGTAAAAACATTGGGGAAAAAGAAAGTTGTTTCCTGCATTTATGGCGAAAACAATCCCGGCTATATTATTGTTAGGAGTTTATTCTAGTAATGTATAGCCAAACATATATGGAGACTTTAAAGGAGGATAAACATAATCTAAAATAAGTAAATACGGCTTGGAAATATATGCTTCGGAGAAAGGCCTTTGGATTATATAGCTTCTAGTAAATAATATAGCTAAGCTTCTAGAAGGCTCCACCGCAACGTTTTACATTTGCAGATACAAAATACGAGTATATGAACTTCCCGTATGAGCTCTCCTATGTCCGTATGGACTTTCTGTGTTAATATATGGATAGAATATTGTCGTTGAAGAGGCAAATATAAATATCTACACATTTGCGTTAATGCAAAAGTGATGACGGCTACACGATATTTCACAATATTCGAACGCAAAACTGACTATGTCGTTTAAAAGCATGGTTTTTATTACTGTCAGTATAGCACAAATAAAGCAAGCAAAATCCCGCTGCTGCTGGAAAACTTCTGAGTCAGTAGAAAGGGAAAATATTTCAGTTTCTACCGCATGTATCTTTGCAATGCTAAATAAACGGGATAGTTATATTTGCGTTCCAAATTCAAAAATAATATTTGCAAGCTGTAGTCAATCATGCATTTTAGCAACTGTGGAGATAGCAATATTTGTCTCTTCAACGATGTGTCTTTAGTATAGAGCATTTGATAATAAAGATAAAAAGCTGGCATGAATTTGGAAGGAGAAAGTAGTGAGAGATTAGGAACAGCGCTTCTTTTTGGTTTATCCTCGGTTTTTTTACCATTATATAGTTTTTTATGTACGATAAGCTTTAATAACTACGTAGGGATATTTTTATACTGAATTTTGAGTTCGTGTATTGTATATAATGATGGGGTAATTTCCCAGTAATTTCTTTTTGCTTTTGGATCTCTATATTCTGTGTATGCATATACATATGTAAATATACAAAAGATTCAAGAGCAATGTAAAAATATAGGATAGTCAGTATAAAGGAAACTTATTGTGGTACTATTGCTTACGGTCTATGGATATAATTACATACACATACATTCTGTGGTTCTGTCGTGAATGATTTATGGTTGTTTTTTCTGGACTTGAATTTTTTCTCAAGTTTATTTCAATGCGTCCGTTTTGCTCATAAAACTGCAGTAAAGTTGCTTTTAGTTCTTTTAGTATACGCTTGCTTCATGACTTTCTATGTCTTCCTCGGAATTTAAGATGATGTCAACGGCATTGAAATTATTACATTGACTTGTGAAAATTTTTGAAGATCTCACAGTACACATTTTACTTTTTCTACAAAAATACTGGGTGAAGATACTTTTATTGAAGGTGTTATAAGTATTCTTCATTCTTCTTTATATTAAGTGTAGGCATGTGTATGTACATACTTATATTAACAACGTTACTATGTTTTAGCAGCCTTCAGAATTTGCAAAAGACTGTAAAGAGATTTCCAAAAATCAAGCGAATTACGGGATTTAAATCAGACGAATTTAAAAAATTTAATCATCTCTTAATTTCTTGTTGCGTTTGTTTACAAAACATCGTTTTTGGTTTTGTTGTTTTTTCCGTTTTTGCATGGCAGGTCTCAGCGGCTGCGGACGTGGCAAAATTGGTTTCGAAATTGCAAGCTGAACGAAGTGAAGTGGCATTTTTCATTTTCCTAAATGAGAGCACCTTACTTCTAAGGTTTTTTTGTGAACCCTGTTTTTATTTCTTATGTGTATTTTACCATCTTGTTGTTTTTGAGAAATAAAAAGTAAAATTGAAAAATGAATGTGTATACGTTGAATATTTACAAGTATGTACACTTAGCTACTTACCAATTTTGCTGTATTAAATCAGCTATGGAACTATATAGGTGCGTATTTTGGAGTAAATTAAAATTTATATAATGTATTGTGGCATAGAGTAACTGCATGGTTATAAAATGAAATGCATACTACAGATAAGTTTGAAATGTAGCTTTGGCTTTGAAACATAAATAAGTAAAGCATGCTTGTAATTTTTTAAATGTTCTAGGTTATTTGCCCTGATGTTTTTTTCTTGATGATTGAAGATCTGTGTTATTGCCTCTTTGAAATTGTGAAGCTCAATGTACTTTAATTTATTAGAACGTACTATATACGTTGAGAACAACATGTACACGTTACGAAATGTGAGTTTTGTTTACAAAATTGTGCAATAATAACTTCAAAGTGCTATATGTATGTATGTATGTATGTATGTATAAGAGAAGTAATCGGCTATTGTACGTTTTGTCATTTGCGTTGAAAATTAATGAATGTTGTTGACGTTCGTCCATGATTGTTGATCGTATTTTTTGTTTTACTTTGTAGATGAGAAAGTACGCTTCGAAACTGGATGAATACTGAATTTTTTAACTTTTGCAGATCTAATTTATCGGACCGCTTCGACATGACTAACGCAGCATTGGACAACATCACCCACTGGCCACAAATCAATACTCAAGGGGCAAACAATCTTATTTTCGAGTCTAAAGCCCAGTTTCAAACCAGTCTTGAGGATTTTCGGTGAGTTGAATTACCTATTGTAGATGGTAGTATGTACATTACATATACACAATTGTAGTAGATGCGTTATACATATGAATAATTATAATTATTATTTGAATAAATGTTCGAGTCAATGGAAAGTCAAAATGGAATAAAATTCAAAGTCTATTTCCAAATCTAAGTATGTACTTACTCAGTAGCTAATTTAACATCGATTCCAATTTCGATCCTCCTGGTGTATTTCAATTCATTTTGACTACTGCCTTTACTTAAATGGGTGGTTCTAATTTCAGTTTATTTCCTATATTTAAGCACTCATAGTGAGTTAATCCCCACGGAATTGGTTTCGGCCCTAGTTTATTTTGTAAAGGGAGTAACGATATGTTGATAATTCAATACGGAAAAGATTAGCGTAATTCATATTAAATTGCTTTTTCTAGTCCTTCCTCACGTCCTAGCAATAACGTTCAACCGGTATGATTTTCTTTTCCTGAACGGAGATTCCATAATTCCAATTTCCTTTTGCCTATACTTATTAAGATTCTGAATAAGTTTAGATTCTCTGCGGAGGGGATCCTCTGATATCATCCTCTTGTTCCGCAATAAGTCCATGAATTTATTGGGAGTCAGGACTTTGGATGTCACAAAGGCTGCGAGCTGTTGGAAAAATTCATTAAATATAACTATTTAATCCACGAAATAGAATTTCATCAGTTTATTTCCTCACGCCCGCAATTATTCCACACAGGATCTTCCGCAGAGGGTTGATTGAGTTTTAATATTGGCCCTGTAGTATATATTGATACTATATACAATGTTGTCTTTGATCGCGGTAAAACGGATTATGGGTGAACGAACTGATAAAATTATAGAGATATTTTGTCAATATTTTGCTTTTCCACGGAGAATACGGTAATAGAATAGGAATAGGATAATGAGAGAGAATTGAAATATACCACTGGAAGTAAACTCAAGAGTTGGGAAACACTAATCAGGATGAATATTGTGTTTGTACGAGGAAACTTAATTAATACGCTGGAGCCCCGGAAGAGTGTCGAAAGTATTTTCATCCCCATCTGCAAAATTCATCTATAGTCTTTGCATATATACACTTTTGTATGCGTATATAGGACTTTAGTGTAGTGCTACAGTTGCAAATATGTGCATAGTGCATATGTATCTTTCGGCTCGGCAATGTAAAAAGATCGTTAGTGGTAATTGAATTAGGTTCGACACACGTTCCGTCCATTTACAAAAGATACGCAAGTATATGTGTAGTGTGTAGTAATGATTGTCGTCAAGACTCAAAAGTACTTTTCTGTTAAATGAAACTACAATAACCAACAGTATGGGTTCTCAATTTGGAATTTTCCATCTCATGATTCCGCTGACTTACTTAATTATGAGCTGTCATCTATAGTAATAGTTTATAGAATTGTCTTAATAGAAGCTCGACCTCCTCGTAATTCCGGGCTAATTCCAGGCGGGTTCGAGATGGTGGAGAAATGAGAATACTTGGAAAAGCAATTTCTTTTCGGAGAACCGATGGTGTGCAATATTTGTTTTAATGTTACATTCACCTGCTGTCCAAGGACGTAATTGTGAATTAATTTTATTTTTGATTTAACGTGTTATTTGGTTTTCTTATAACTATTTCTATACAAATGCAAGCTTACATATATTTTATTTCTAATTACAATAATTTCGTTAATTAAGTTGCAATATTTACATTTCAAATCACATACCTACTACAAATTCTGCCTTTCCCCAGATAACTAAAATAATTATTATTATAAGAGAGCACAGAAATAAACATTACGAAACTAACCGGTCTGCAGTAAATCCTTGCTTGTAATTAATTTTCAGCGCATGAAATCAATTAACATTTATTTTCATAGCACAGGTGCTATTATCTTTTAGTCAACAGGTGGTGTAGTAATTATTTTAGTAATATATGGCAGTTCCAATCTTCCGATAACTTCAAATTTTCAGCACCATCTTTTACTCTCACATGTTATGTGTCGATATTTAATTTTAGAGCAATATGATCCCGTTAACCTGGAATTTCATTTTAAAATTGAAATCCTGGCACTTTCTTGATTGATGGATACAAGATTAATGAAAGAATACAATTATTCTAGTTGTTTGCTAGTAATTTGATTTAATAATAAATAATAATTTAATAACTACAAATGTAATAGCTCAGTAAAATATTGAATGTGAAATAATTTGATGTAATACTGTATTTATTCAATTTAATTTATTGAATTAGTAATATAAATATACTATGTATATGCATATCGCTACTTGTATGCAAGGGGGACTATCTCCAAATTTTCGTAAATGTAAAGGGGGCTATCTCCAAATTTTATTAAATGCAAGATGGGTTATCCACCATCATTTTAAGTGAAAGATGGGTTAACTCCAACAATCCCAATGACGTTTTTATTAAATACGTACTTATATTAATTAATTTTAGATGCCTTCGGAAGTAAATTTTAAATTTATTTATTTTATAAATTTTAGCTTCAACCACTTGGCATCAAAATGATGGCTGAAAGCCCAGCGTGCATTTAAGAAAAATAGAGATAACCTATCTGCATCTTAAGTTGCGATATATATTGTAAATGCTCAAAATTCAAGCGTTCTTGAAATATTCAACTTCTGTATTGCCTCCTTTTCTGCGAATAGCTCCTTCTTTTGATTTGATATTAATGCCTTCAGACTTGCTCAATCTTCTCGCAACTCTTATTTCCACAATAAGACATCAAAGGAATGATATATACATAGAATAAAAAAGATGGAGATAGATACTAATTCAATCAAAAATTGCAAATCTGATTTTTGAGAATCAAATTTGATCAGAAAAATATTTTTCCCCATGTATTACGTATATGGAAATCCTTAAAGATATATTCATTGGCATACAATATACATTTATATACATATTTAAAAGCTTCTGCGTGGAATGAAATTGAATCAAATTGAAAGATGTAAATTTACTTGGCTATTCAGCGAAGTATATTATGTTGTATGTAAATATATTTAATATATGTACACAGTATCTGTTTAAAAGACTGGCCCAAAGACTTTGATCCGAACCATCGAAACATCCCTTACAGCTTTAGGATGCATAATGCTATACTGACATTCTTTATAATTTTGTATTTTCGGTGCATTAGCCATTTCAGAATTTGTATTGCGATTCATTAGGCATTCAGCATTTGGGTATTCAGTGTATAAAGCAGTTATTCTATCAGACTATTCTCTATAGATATTAAGTATTCAGTGCAGAGATTTGTGCAAAGTTTCCCTTTGTAACAAACTATATTGTTCCCCTTGTAGATCCTGTCAACAATAATAAGTTCCACAGATTTTGATGGAAGTATTGTGTGAAGTAAAGGACTTTAGTAGAGCTGATCAAGCAATTTTTCCCAGTTCATTCCTCTTTCCTCTTATCCTCCTCCTGTCTGCCCGATTGAGATCCCAGGAATATCTGTCTCAGAAATACACAAAAGGAGAAATTTCCTCCTTCAACCGCCATGTCGGATTGTCAAAAGAATGGTTATGTTGAAAGTTTTGCATGACTACAATGCAAGAATAAATGCAAAAAGAAAGTGCAGATCGTGTGCTCCCGTCGGTGCGATTTGCGAATTTTAGGCATACATGGATTCTTTTAGTATGAATAAGTTACGTGTGCGTGATACTAAAGTTAAGTCGGCTAAAGCTCATAAATGTTGCAAAGTTTTGAAAGTTTTGTCTCCAGATCGTTCTTTCTGTATTTATTTATTACTATACTATGGAGTACTTGTACTTTGTACTTGTATTCCATGTACATAGCTTCTGTTTCAATATTCTAAAAATTTTCGTCGGTTTCTTAGTATTTTTTTCAATTCTTTTTTACAGGAAGCGGATCAATACGGACGACTCAAAAATCGCAGTGGTACTGGACTGGTATACGAGCATTAATCGGATTCTACTTGAATACTTGACCAATGAGATCAAGGAAACGGACAGTAGCAACGTTTGGAGGTGAGTTAATAATATTATACTACAGAATCAGTGCTAAAAGTGAGACAGTTCGGATATTTTTATTTATTGTAAATTTTTGCTGATTTAATTTCCAAATAGTAAATTAGATTTTAGTTTTTTTTGAATTATTTCTAAATATGTAACTGTAAGCAAAAATTAAATACAAAAATTAAAACAGTGTATAGAGTATATGCCTGTTCAAAACGGGGTACTATTTGATATCTTTTTTATCATATTTTATTATTTGATCTTATTATTATTTAATTAATTTATTATATATACGGTACTTCAATGTACGTGATAATTTATTATTATTTGGAGTCCATCATATTTCCTAATTTAAAAACGTAAATATTTAGATTTAATGCATTAGCACTTGACAAGATTTTACAATCCGTGACGCAAATCATTTTTCTCGGTACACTATCAGTAGTTTTGAATTTATACGATGCGTTGATATAATTAGTAGTATATTACTGAGGTACTTATAGTGTCTGCCAGGTACATACTATTTAAACTTGAATATAATTTAATATAATCCAAGAATTTAATTGCTAACATTACTATGTAGCTTACACCCATGTGCATAGTTTCACTCATCTCATTACATGAATAGATGTTTCAACGTTTACAACTTATAGTGCAACAGTTGCATTCATCGCATCTGGTTTGACACCGTAACGCCGACAAATTAGCCGTAAACGTAAATTTGTGGGATTACCTTGCATGTTATACTTATATGAACTTTACACTTTTGTAATGCAACGGATTACATGAAGGTGTTCTCGCGTATATTTATTTTATTGTATTTATTTACGGACGTTACAGTTTCATGTTATCCCACATGTTAAAGAAAGCATCCGACTTGTTTAGAATGTGCGTTCTCTCTCTCTGTCGCTCTTGTCGTATTTATTATTATTAGCTTTGGAGTTTACGGAGTTTACGGGTTGTGAAGTGTGAACTTAGTTATGCGTTACGTATGCATGATGATACTTTATTGGGATATTAGTATTAGTATTATTATAGTATGTATTGTCGTCGAAGAAGCAAATATACCTATCTTCACCGTTGCTAAAACTCAAGAGTGATTACGGTTACAAGGTATTTCGAAAATATTCGAATGCAAAACTGACTATGTCGTTTAAAAGCATGGCCTTTGTTTACACTGTCAGTGTATCGCCTATACGGCAAGCAAAATTCGGCAATCAATTTTTCGAAAACTACAGCAAAGTCTTGCATGTTGTAGAATGGGAAAATATTCAGCAGTTTCTACCGCATGTGTCTTTGCAATGCTATATAAACGAAATAGTCACTTTTGCATTGCTAACTTTAAAAATAATATTCACAATCTGTAGTCATTCTTGCATTTTAGCACTATATGGAGATAGTCGTATTTGCCAACGATGACATGATATAATATAAGCAAGTATAAATTCTGGTGTATGATGTAATTGCATATGGAGTTTTCAAATGATTTCTATAGATACTTAGTGAGCTACAAGAATTTACTGCGGTCCGTGGAGAACATCGGTATATCCGTAGTCTACGGGATAAATTACTTCGGACGGGGAGTCCTCACGCCCAGCAACTACATCAAGTACATCAGACATGATGTGTTGGGAGCAGACTACTTGAACTCCAGTCTGGAGTTTGCTTCCGCAGCCAAGGAGTACTATTCCAGCATTTCACGACAATTGGAGACGTACGGAGAAATTCAGACCATGTAATCAATAGCATTCTAATTCATAGCAGTCATATACAAAAGGTTATATGTATTACCCTTGTAATTCAAGGCCCTCATATATGTCAGCATATAATATGTCATATAGTATATACGACATATTATATAGTATATACGACATATTATATAGTATATACGACATATTATATAGTATATACGACATATTATATAGTATATACATACATATAATATACACACTTATATAGCTGTAGGTAACTATGTGGATAATTATCGTAGTTTAAGAAGCAAAAATATAACTATATCAAACAGTTGTTGAAATTCAAGAATTACCACAGCTTCTGAATATTATTTTCAAAGTTTTGAATGCAAAAGTAACTATCTCATTTATTTAGCATGGCAAAAGCACTTGCGGAAGAAACTGGAATGATTCTCCCTTCATGCAAGAGTTTCTGTACGAGTTAGCAGCTTTTCAGCTGCAGCGGGATTGCCGTATATTGGCTTTACTGACAATGTAAACAAAGGCCGTACTTTTAAACGGCATAGTCAGTTTTGCATTCGAAGACTTGTAAAATATCTTGTAAACATAATCACTCTTTGCGTTTTAGTAATTGTGAAGATAGTTATATTTGTCTTTGCAAAGATGTTTTAGATTTATAGTATTTTTTCATTCTCAGTTCTACAGTTTTTTGCAATAATCCTATCGAATCTAAACTTTTGTACATTAACATTTCTTATATCTCCACAGTCGTTCATAAAAATACTTTATTCGTTAAAATAGTTTATTCACTGAAATAGTTTATTCGCTGAAATACTTTATTCGTTGCTCATTCTAGTCTTAGCAGATAATAAGTAGAAGACGATTTAGACTTCGATTTCTTCTTGGATCGTTGAATGCTTACAAAACGTTTATCTCTTATTTCTCTGCAATTTACTATAATTGTAACGACTGAATTACATTCCTTGACCGCTGTAATGCAACCTTTAATGCATACGCTACAATTCATCGAGCTCTTTGAGCTAGTGAAGCTATTTCTGGAAATTTTGTGGATTTACCCAAGGGTTTGCTCTACTTGATTGGGACTTTATGGCGGAACTTGTGTAGGGATCCAATATGATTCCATATGTACAATGAGTTTTTATGGCTCAACCATACGTTGAAATTGCTGCATACTCTTAACATTCTGAAACTATCTTCAATGGTGTACAGGATTTTATTGATAGCAACAATGAGAGGGAATGGGTATACATATAACAAGAAAGCTGGAAAAAGACCAAAGTTGTAGAATGATGGGTGTATAAAAGGAAAATAAAGACGTAATAAAATGAAAGGTAATTGAAATAAACAGGAGGAAGAAGATCCAATTGAATGAGTTGCAGAAGTCGAATATTGACGAAGCTCTGGGTTATTTTGATGCCATGGCAAGTTACATTGACGAATTGAGAGGGATGCAAAGGAAATTGCGGTCGAGGATCAGGCAAGTGACGTGACCTCTTTTCCTTTATTACACAGTTACATAATAGACTCAAGTCCTGCTCTTCAAACTGTATCTTCCCTTTATCTTTTGTTGTCCAAGTAATTCAATGGCGGTTGTTGTATATAGTGTGTGCCATTGTTTTCAAGCTGTCACTTTACGTTAGGTGAAGGTATCTGTAGTATCTGTAGTCGATAAAACCAATAAAAAAATTCAGCGACGTTTCTGCGTATAGTCTCTCGGGGTGTAATAAGATTCCAAGTTAACTCAATTTATATAAGGTTTGGTAGATCTTTTTCTACTGCTTTTTTGTATTTATTTAAAATTTATTTTTCATTTTTTCCGAGTTGATTTTGTATTTAACTTGAATTTATTTTGCATTTATTTCAATATTTGTAGTTATTTTTTATTTTATTTTACTTGTAACATTGTATTATACCTCTGTGGCCATTAGAAGAACAGTTTTACCATTGGTCCTCCTTCCGATTGATAGCTTATAATGATCTTTTATGAATAAATACATTTATGTAATTGAATAGCCACCTTTCTCCCGACGACCATCAATTCTGTCAGGATGACAAATGTACATTAATTTGAAGGGGAAAGAGGTCACGATATTACGATGGAACATGATTTATGTCTTTATTTTATATATGTTAATCGTTTTGTGTATTAAAGACCTCTTATTACGATTTTTTGCCTATACGTATGTATTTTTGCAGGGAAGCTGTGGAAGAACGTTTAGAACATGCAGACACGCAAGCCATGATAGCCATTCTGGTGGTAGTATTGGTCCTAATTGTGTCACCAATCATCATCCTGCTCGTTCATCGAGCCACGGCGACAATCCAGATATTTGCGAATAATATCGTCAGTAAGGCCGAGGAATTAAAGAAAGAAAAGAGGAAATCCGATCGACTCCTCTTCCAAATGCTGCCACCGTCCGTGGCTACGGAGCTTAAGTCAAAGAAGCAAGTACGAGCCCAAGTTTATGATCAAGTAACGATTTATTTCAGTGATATCGTCGGCTTTACGGAAATTGCTGCCGAGTCCAATCCCATGGAAGTGGTTACTTTCCTTAATTCTATCTATAAATTATTTGACGCCCGAATCGAGCGTTATGATGTTTACAAAGTGGAAACAATCGGGGATTCCTACATGGTAGCATCCGGATTACCTGAACCTAATGGTGCGTATGTGACATCCATACCTTATATAAATGGATTAGCATTTCCCGACAATGTTGTTCGGCATAGAATAGTATAAAAGTATATTATACATAAACGTTGAAGAAGCAAATATAGCTATCACCACAGTACAAAAACGCAAAATGACTTCAACGTCGGAATATTATTTTTAAAGTTTGAAATGGAAAAGCGACTATCTCGTTTATTTACCATTGCAAAAAGCACACGCGGTAGAAACTGGAGCATTTTCGGTTTCTACAACATGCAAGAGGCAGCAGCTTTGCAGCTGCAGCTGGATTTTTCTCGCTGTACAAGCGCTACATATATTCTAAATAATGTAAACATATCGACCATGCTTTTAAACGACATGGTTGCATTTGAATTTTTGTGAAATATCTTGTAACCGTGTTCATTCTTGCGTTTGGTAACTGTAAAGATAGTTGTATTTGCTTCTTCGACGACGACATATTTTTACACAAAATTTCTTTCCTATATGTACCTAAATGTGAGTTGTGTATTGTATTGAATATTATTCCTTCAGGACAGTTTGCATTTTCTCCCTAAATTGCATTGCTGTATGATCCTACAAGGAATATTGTATTGCTTTTTGTTCTGAAACTCATTTACTCGGAAAATTTCATTAAGCATTAGTATATGTTGTAAATATCTCGTATTTGTATTCGTGTATTGCAAATAATATAGGGAACCTTCACATTTCGGAGATTGCCACCATGGCTCTGGATTTACTTGCTGGCTCAGTTATTTTTCAAGTCCCACATCGTCCTGGAGAGCAGCTTCAGATTCGCATTGGTATTCATACTGGACCTGTTGTTGCTGGTATCGTAGGCACAAAAATGCCACGATATTGCCTGTTTGGAGACACTGTGAACACTGCGAGCAGGATGGAGACCACGGGAGAACGTACGAAATAAATTTTATATTCTGAGCGAGCACACATTATATTATTGGACTTTTTATATCTATTGTTTGTTTGTAAACATAAATTTGTGTACCTGTACCTATACTTATATCTACGTATTTTGAAATTTAACATTTGAAATTACTTACAGCCTTCAAAGTTCACATTAGTTCGGACATGAAAATGGCTTTGGATCTCGTCGGTGGTTTCCGGGTTGAGCAACGGGGTTTAATCGAAGTGAAGGCACGTAACAAAATTTATTAATAAGATTCATAGTATATTGGGGACATTGGAAAAATCAGTTGTATTTATTTTTGTATTTATTTTTGTATTTATTTTTGTATTTATTTTTGTATTTATTTTTGTATTTATTTTTGT
>JAQGAK010002082.1:0-23342 GCA_034696945.1 Lipothrix lubbocki
ATGCATACGAGCTCTCTCTATAAGAGAATTTCTATATAAGAGACTGATTTTGGTGATTTATAGCGTTCTCTTATAGCCAGAGTTCAGTGTACTGCAATATATTATACATTACGTCATATGGAGGTAATATCAGTTTTTGTGACAACGAACGAAACTTTAACTAAACGTTCTCGGCGGCACAGACAATACAACAGATACGTAGTATAATATGTTGACACAACATTGTGCACAACATTGTACACAACAATCTTCACAGTTGCAATCTCCACAATCACAGCAACCGTCGCTTTTCCGAAGCTCCTCCTCCGATTCTTCAACTGCCCCTGCAAATCCGTTCATTTGGGACTCCGACGTTACGGCAATCGGTTCTGGCTCTGTTGAAAAAAATCACAATACAGTGGAGACTCGCTATAACGGTCTTCCTTATAAGAGCAGACTCCTTATAACGGCCAGAGTTTCATTGCTCTAGAAACAATTTAAGTGCAGTGGAAACTCTTTATAACGGCAATTTGTAAAGCGGCATATGACCGTTATAAAGAAGTAATTTTATAAGAGTCGAAGTTTTCGGGAAAAACTGCTGCAGTTAAAAAGCTTGTCCTTTATAGAGAGGACCGTTATAGCGAGTTCCTATTGTGATTTTTATAAGTTAGTAACGCATTTTCGAATAATAATTTCGTAATCGAATAAAAAGGAATTAAATTAGTAATCCAGTTGTCACTTATCGTAAAAATGAATTTAATTTTGTATTTGTATTTTACCTTCATTAGCCACAGCGTGTGTATTCTTATCGTCAGTAGGTATTGTCTCCATTTAAATTCGAAAGTTAATACCCAGCACCTTCTTCATTTACAATAATTCAGACTATTTAATAATTCGCACTAAGTTTCTTCGTCATCATTATTATGCACAGAAGGCTAAAAGAGTGACTATAAAAATGTAAAAAAAATTATTATTAATTCCCATGAAAATATTTTACCAAACAAAAACCACTTCCGTCGGCCAACACGGAAAAAATAAACTAAAATTTGTGAGGCGTTAATTTCCAAGAAATATTTCCCTCTCTGTGTCGCATTTTACATACAAACTTAAGGGAATTTCGTAATTCGTAATGTTAAAATTGTATACTCAAGTATTATATATGGAAGGAATAAAATAATTTACATACACGTTTAATTTACATTACCTGAAGAGATTGAAAATCGTGACGACATTGAATAATTTAAAAAGGTAAAAATATATTTGTTATGAAGCACGCGTAATTAATTATCATTTATTATCTCGTATAATACAAAATACAGAGAAAGAGCGACTATAATTATACTAAACAATTTAATTATTTATACAATTATACTATTATTGGCACTAAAATTATTTATATAATTTGTAATTTATCTTTAACAACAGAACGGGACACAAGCCATAAAATTCCCAGCACAATCCGCACCGCAGCTAGCGCAGTCGGCGCAACATCCCGCGCATTCACATGCGCCGACTGCGCATTCACATGCGCCGACTGCGCAACAATCACAATCCCCAGCAGCACAACAGGAATGATCGACCGGGATCATCGGGACCGGACAAGGACAACAATAACTCCCGCCATAACAGCACCAAAGACAATTATTGTCATCACAACATCCGACGTGTTTCTGTTCAGATCTCTTTACAGATGGACTTCCGCGGTCCTCCGAATCCACTTCCGGATTAAAATCTTTTGGCAGCGGCTCACTGCTAATAATAATACTATTTACTTGATTTTCGGATGTAATTACGGCGGGCGGTTGATTTTGGACCGGGAGGTTTGAAACTGAAAAATAAGAAAAACAAAATTAAAAATAATTTTAAATTTAGTATTACACTTTTAAACGTACTTTACAGCCAAGCCAACACATTGCAAGTTGTAAATCAAATCCATTTATTTAGCATTATTATTTTATTTATTAGTTATTTTAAGTGTTATTTATTTAATTTATTTATTTTATTATTGATTTTATTTATTTATTTTAACTATTATTGATTTTGTATATTTATTTAATTTATTGTTTATTTAATTTATTATTTATTTTATTTATTCATTTTATTTATTCATTTTATTTATTATTTATTTTATTCGTTATTTATTTGTTTATTTTTTTATTATATTCACTATTTATTTTATTTATTTTCTCCCGTATAGGATCTTACAAACAGGAATGCAATATAGAAAATCACGGGACGTTTGATTTACAATTTTGATAAAAAAAATATAGCTCCACAAATTATTCTTGAATTTAATTACCAGAATTGTTTTAATTATATGATCCTTTTTTCAAGTAATATGTACAAATGATTTAATTTTTCTTACATTTAATTTCCACTTCATCCGGCTGCACTTCCGACGACGTCAGTTTGTCCTTCTCTTCCATTTTTATCAGTTGTTTTTTTTAACACAGAGGATTTAATAATACAATTAATCAGGATGAAAAACAAGTTCCTGATGGAAAAATATTGAAAGGATCATTAGTTTTTTAAAACTTGCTTTCCTAATTATTAGAATCGGCAATTTCAATTTAATTAATAATTTTATTATTTTTTTTATTTGATTTTATTTTCTTTGTTACACTTTGCAAGTTAAATTATTTTCTTTTTCAAAATGATTTTATTCCGATTTTATTTAAATTTTGAGTCCAAAATAGCCAGTGGGAAGTTTGCATGACGTAGTGTAATGTATTTTAACGCATATGGAACATCCATCAGCTGTGAGAATCTTCTAAAAGTGAGAATTGGCGGGTTTGGGGGTGGAGATATGTAGATTTAACAGCAGATTAGCATTTGCAAGTTGCAAGCTTATCTCTTGCACTGCTGAATATTATACAATGCAATATTTCCCTGTGCAAGTACTTACGCACAGCAAGCACAACAAAATTACATGTACAAAGCTTCTTCATATATAAGGCTGTCAACATTTCGCATTTTTCACCGAATATTTTTCGCGTTTTTCCTTTTCAACTTTTGCACTTTTCGCGTTTTTAAAAAATCATGTTTCGCAATATTCGCGTTTTTAGAAACGATGTTTCGTACTATATACATACTCGCTTTTTTATGAATGATTTTTTGCAGTATTCGGCCTTAAAAAATCATTTGCCTTTTAAGTTTTTTGTTTTTCGTACGTTACAATCCTAGCAATAATAATAAGTTCCCCATGATTTTTCCACAACGGATTTTGGAATTCCCATTCCCATGACGCGGACACGTTCATTTTCGCACTTGACAATTTATTAGAATTACTCCATATTTTAACACTTTAACAACAATAGAATGGTTGACCTTAAATAACAATAATAAATATTTACCAAATATAAATTTATATTCAATATAACTCCATATATTTCATATAGCCTAATATTTATATTTCAACAAATATACATAGAGCAATGTTTCCACAGCACATTGTCTTTATCAAGATCAATTTATTTATTTATGCACTCCTCTTAACAGCAGAATGGGAAACACGCCAAAAAACTTCCAGCAACTTCAGCACCGCCCCCAACGCAACAACCCGAATAATCAATCGGTGGAGGGCAGCAAAGACACCCGACCAAACTGCAGTAAAGACACCTGTCATCATCACAACACCCGTCTTCTTTCTTGGCCGATGATTTTTTTACGGCTGGACTTCCATTGCCCTCGAAATCCACATCTACGTCATCAAAATCCTGGCTGACCGGCGCGTCATCATCGTCAGTGCTAATAACAATATTCTTTACTTGCTTTTCGGATTTAATTATTACTACTCCGCCGGGCGGCTGCTCATTTGGCACCGGGACCGTTGAAACTGCGAAATGCGAAGAACCATTAAATTAAATTTTGCATATATGAACCTACGACAACAAACACATTGGATTCAACGCGCAATTATTTAACGTTATCACATTTTGATTTCCGTTTGCAAGATGTTTTGTGACCAATATGATTTTAGAAATTAAAAAAAAACATGGCAAATTGTAATGCATTCCCGGAATAAATATTCAAAGTAAAAAAAATTATTCTTGTATTAATTACCATAATGATTTATAAAATACTTCGTTCAATATGTATATCAATAATATTATCAATATATTTTACAAAATAATTTTACATTTAATTTCCACTTCATCCAGCTGCACTTCAGACGACGTCAATTTATCATTCTCTTCCATTTTTTAAATTATAGAAAGCAATTTGCCCAGCTCGAGTGAATAAACTGTAGTAAAAGAGGATTTGGCGGGTTTTTAAGGATGATAAATAATTTTGAGATATTTCACTGCACTGAGATGATGCAATTACACAACTGCACTGATGCAAGGATAAACGGAAACTTGAAGAAATGATGGGATGACAGGGACTTGAATAATATAATTTATACTTGCAAAGTGATGTGTATAGTGTGTCAAAAAGAATGACTCATTTCGATCATCATATTCGTATTCTCTTGTGAACACATGTCGTCGCTGGACTTAACGCATCTATATTTAATTTTATAACTGCACTATAAAATTGGCCCTTTACGATGAGGACACATGTGTTAGGTTAGGTTATTGTTGTGTGAGTCAGCAAAAAATTTATTGCGCATCCCAATTATCACACGTAGTACTATAGGAGTACAGTGGAGACTCCTTATAACGGTCCTCCTTATAAGAGCAGACTCCCTATAACGGCTGGAGTTTTTGGCTCCAAAATTAAATTGACACACAATTTTGACTCTTATTACAGCATTCTTTATAACGGCCATATTTTCCCGCTTTATTGTGTGCCGTTATAAAGAGTTTCAACGGTAATATTCTAATTTAAATTTTTTTAACTCGTACAGAAGAATGAAACGAAGAATTTAAAACAGTGGGAATTTGCTATAACGGATCTCTTTATAAGACCGCGGACTCCCTATATAACGGCTGCAGTTTTCCTGACCTAGAAATAAAGGAAACGTGTAAGTGTGCACGTCTCTTATTACATATATAAGAGCAAATCTTTATAACGGTCAAATTTTCCGGAATTTTGGGGTGCCGTTACAAAGTGTGTCTCATGTGCTTGCTTAATATAATAATTAGTTTTTAGTTTAATTATATTACACTGTACTCTCGCTATAAGAGAACGCTGTAAATCACCAAATACAGTCTCTTATATAGGAATTCTCTTATAGAGAGAGCTAGTATGCATATAACTATGTATGACATGTAGACCCAAATGATCTCTTACAGAGAGAGTTTTTTTATTTGGAGATCTCTTATAGCTAGAGGTTGGTGTAATTATAAAAAATAGTTATTAGTTGAACTATAATAATTAGAAAATTTAGTGAATATTAGTAATATATTGTAGTACTCTCTTTATAACGGTCATATTTTGCAAATTCATAGGTTGCCGTTATAAGAAGTTTTCACTGGTACACTTTCTTCCTTGTTGTTTAAAGCCCGACGGAGTCATCAAATGAGTAAATCATCAATTCGAATTGGCGACTCGGGTAAATCTCCAACGGCTGCTTTAGCATTGTCCGTTAATGGGAAGCTCCAGGAAAGGAAGAACTCCACGAGACTTTGCCCCACCTCTCGCGACAACATCACCATCCACATGTCCATTTCCTCCTGGTCATTCTTCGGTTTCTCACTGGACCCCAATTGAAGGTACTTCCGAAATACATTTTTGTATGTCTGCCAGTTAAATTCCGTCAGGATTTGGACGTAGAACAGGAGAGCCAAATCCGGCTTCCTCTTCCAATCCTCAAAACTTTTCCCGGCATCAATGTAATCTTGGATGGCCTTGCGGATTCTCTCGGGCTTGAAATGCTCTCGGGATTCCTCCAAGGTTTTCCCAAGGGTAACGTTGAAAATGTAGACGGTAATTATATTACACGTGACCTCCGTCGTTCCACTAAACGTCCATTCCCATCTTTGGTGGTTATGACCAAGTTCGTGGAAATGTCCCCAAGACCCAGATTGTTGAATAAGGGTAATATTGATGGAATGACCGACGGTGCCTTGGTCGTCAAACCCCATGATGGGGTACCCGCTATGCATGGACCCAGCGGAAATGGAAGTGTCATGCACAATTCTCTCTGGACTTGCGCGGTCAGGTGGGTTTCCTAATAAATCGCTAATGTCGTCCATGGCGTCATCCCAAAAATAGAGGACATTCGTAGGGTCATCGATGTTTCTTGCTGCA
Source organism: Lipothrix lubbocki (assembly GCA_034696945.1). Taxonomy (NCBI): domain Eukaryota; kingdom Metazoa; phylum Arthropoda; class Collembola; order Symphypleona; family Sminthuridae; genus Lipothrix; species Lipothrix lubbocki. The sequence continues at coordinate 6,175 of JAQGAK010002082.1, forward strand.
GAGGTCGGAACGGTAAAAATGATATGTTTTGCAGCAAACTCCGTCCAAGGCGCACGGTAGTTCCGGATCTCATTTTTCCACTTCTCTACGCTCGTCTCGCCGATTTTAAAATATGGCGCCAATTCTGCTCCCTGAACGACAAGTGTAAAATTGGTTGCCGTGGGCTCATTAGATGGAACTACTACGTACATGAGACCCCCGTAAGGATGAACAAATTCTGCCGAATTATTTTCTAAGGGATACCGCGCCGTTACCATGGGCAACCGCTTGTATTCGCTGTGGCCGCTAAGATTATCCGTGTGGCTTCCAACCTGGACCTCGTACAAATTCAGGATTCCGTCCACATCCTGCGCTTCCGCTTTGATTTGTGAACCTGCTGGTGCCCACAAGCCTGTGCTAATCCAGCGTGGAGTATTCGGAATCTCTATATTGTTTTCTCCTTCGGGTAGGGAATTCGTCAAGAAATTATTTATTTCTTCCGCTGTTGGCGCATTTTTTTCAGGCGATGGCGGAAAATCTCTGTAAAATGCTGGCGCTATTGCTATGGTTTCTTCAATTTTTATTGCAATTCGGTGTACGAAATGATTACCGATTTCGTCGGATGACTTTGAAGAAGTTTGAAAATTATTATTCTTGAGGTTCCCTGGAAGATTCTGGAGTTTCCCAGGAAGATTCTGGAGTTTCCCTGGAAGATTCTGGAGTTTCCCCGGTAGATTCTGGAGTTTCCCCGGAAGATTCTCAAGGTCCCCCGGTAGATTCTCAACTTCCCCCGGGAAAATTTTACTCGCAGGATGAACGGGCATGTCCGAATGCTTCAACATTCTGGAAGTCGTCACGGCATGAAAATCTTGTAAAAGCAATTTATCTCTAGGACTTTTGATTTTGTTTGTCGGGGATGGGACGGGTTGTGGAATTTGAAGAAATTCTAAACTTTGTTGATAAAAATCCAGATGAGTCTCCCAAATGGCCTCGGGGTCGCGAACATGCAGGAAATCGAAAACTATATTAGAGCATTGCTCCGCCATTTTGTCGTTTTCCGGACCCGAGGACAAATTCCCCGCAAAATATTCCTGCAGGAATGCCGTGGCATCAGACAAATGACAATATTTCAGATATTCCGTCGAAGTGTTGTAAGTCCCTTGAGGAGTATTTGGATAATTATTATTTTTATTCCCAGAATGAAAGCCCGCCTTAGCCGCCACACGATTCGGAGCGTAATACTTGCCAAACTTTTTATTCCCGATGTTGCCATATTTCCAAGCCGTTGGTGCTAAAAGGAGGCCGCCGCCATCACAAACATTCGTTCAGAATGTTTACCCTCTCGTCCCCGAAAAATATCCAGGGACACCACAACGTCGTATTGGGTAAGGTTTTTTGAATCCGTTATCGTTTTCGGATCCAGCACTACCAGTTCCATGCCATTTCCTTTCAGGAATTGAACGACGCTACTAGGGAGGCTCCAGAAACTTCCTAGGCGGGAAGCTCGTCCGGTCGGGGAGAGCCAATTGAGGACACTGAGTAGAAAAACTTCCTTGTCATTTGGAGCGGGTGGAGTATGATTCCAAATAATGCCGTCGTGACCACACCCGATCATTTTCCCAGCCCCGTACCGCCCACCAGCAACCAATGGATGATAAATTCCGGAGGAGGAGCCCGTTTGAGCCGCCACGATTGGAAAGGCGTCTTTGCCGAAGACGCTGAGCCAACTCATTTGTCCGGCCATCCAAACGGTGGTGACATTTTTCAGCAGAAATTTGAGGTCCTCAACTAGAAAAAAATATTTAAAAAAAATTTAAGTTTCCCACACTATTTAAAAATTTTAAAACTCTTTCGAAAACATAAGTCATGCAAAGCATTTTAACCACTGATATATTGTACTAGCTTTAAGCCCGTGCTCTGCACGGGAAAACATGGATTGACCATTATGTTGCATTATGTATGGCGCGAGCATTTAAAATCTTACAGAGATTTATGGCGAATATAGGTGAGGATAATTTTCAAACTTGTCTAAAAATAGTACAAAACTATTTAACCACTGAATTTATATAATTTTTAATTTAATAAAATGCGACAAATCTAATAAAATAACAAATTAGTTAAAATAAAATAAATTTACAAATAAAAATTGAACTTACCATGTTGGCTTGACGATTGAGCGTGCACTCCTACAAAAATCAATAAGAACAGAGAGATGATGATCCTGGCGCCAGATTCCATATTGTTGTACAATGGTCAGTACAATTTGTGAATATTAATAATAATTTGGATCTAAACTCCAGAACTTATATACTCCTGCTGGTAGACTCACAACAAATTCGTAAACTATTTGTTCCGTGCCCATATCTTGGAAATTGGGCAATGATTTCTCAGGAAACGTAAAATCATCTGCACATACGGGCATCACATATATATAGATATGACATTATGTAATATAAATTTTATTGCTAAATATATTTGAATCAATAATATACATTATTTATCAATATTTTCAATAAATTCTTGACAAATATTTAGTCATAAAAGTGGCGTTGTTGTAAAATCTAAAATTTCCTTTGAAAATATGATCTCATGTAGTTGTAGTCCATTATATCAGCAATAATCATGCTAAATCGAGCAAACAAAATGTTTTTGATTATTACTCTCAAACTCTCAATGTATAAGTATAGTCAATATTTTCTACCTTAGAAAAATTAGTATAATATTCTAGGAAAGTACAGAACACTTTTTATAGTTAATTTGCAATTAATGGATGTGATGATTCGTGTTTTTATTACAATTGTATGCAAATAGTACATATGTACATACATATATGATATATTACATATGTACAACGTAGGTACAAAATTGTTATAACAATTGATTTATTTTGAATTTGACGTATTTAATTTACTCTTTAATCCGTCGATCAATCACTGAGATTATTATTAATGATAAATTTATTCAACTACAATATTTACCAATAGTTTTCATACTAATTTAGAGGCAAGCAATGACACTAGATTCGTAAGCACTTAGGGCACAAATAGATAAAAGTGCTAATAAAATATGACAATGACGCAGTTCGGACAAAAAATAATCTATAATATTATGTAACAAATAATAAACATTTTTATAATAATCTCTATTTTACATAGCTTAGCATTGCATTTGCTTCCGCAAGGACATCAAAAAATTACGCAGGTACACCGACGACAAATTGTTTTTTTAGAACGCCGCTAAATTGAATTGATTGCTAATACTGACAATTTAATGATTTAATACTTAGTATAATTTCTTAATACAACAATTATTATATTTTAAATTACTTAATATTATTTTTTAAACACTAAAATATTAGTGCAAACATCAAGTAAAAACAATGTACATACTTAAATTGAAGAGCGTCGCTTGAAAAACAGAGATTCAACAATGAGAATCGAGTACATGGAATTTGTACTGCAAAATCGTAACGATTTGAATAATATTGAACAATAATTTAATTTGTACATAATTATTCAGAATTATTTCCAACACGAGAACTGCGGAGCTACTACTACTCAGGATGATGTCTTTGCAGATGTCTCGTTAGGGATTGCTTCCATTTGAATGTCAGGGAACAATGTGAACAGTGGAAATTTCTTTGGTCCACATGCGTGAGGAAATGTTGTCGGAGATATCTTTGTTGTCCAAAAACCTTATTGCATAATTCACATTTATGAAGACTGTCTCCTCCATGATTATTAGCTGGCTTATGTACCTTCAAGTGTCTGCTCAGATTCCCTTTTTCGGAAAATGTTTGCTCGCAAAGATGACAGTCGTACAGGACTTCCCCACTATGCAAGCTGATATGGCGTTTGAACTTGTGGATGGAAGTGAAAATCCTCGGGCAGACTGTGCAAGGTAGGATGATTTCTTCTGGAGAACCTTCCTCGGATTCCAGTTCTTCAGTCATGGTCTCTGGAATAAAATTAAAAATGGTTAATATTTAATAATAACCAAATAATAATAATAATAAAATAATAAGGATAATGAAATAATTATATCAATCAATATCAATTATATTTATACACAATCTGATCTGATCCAGTGATCTGAACATGGAAATGAATATGGATTGAAAGCACATAAAGCACAAGATTAACAAAATTTTATTTAAACAATTTAAATAATGTTGCTGCATATGGTCATTTAATCTAGCTTACCTATTTAAAAGAGAAATTATGTAAATCGAACAAAAAATGATAATAAATTATGGAGCAAAAGGATTAATGTCCAGTTTACTATATTGCACAAAATAACTCTTATTATTACTACGCCAGTAATTATTTCCCCCTGATTTAAGGATTTTAAAGTTGGATGAATTACCAAGTTAAATGTGAAGCATCAAAATGTGGGAGAAAAAACATTGTATAATAAGTTTCTACACAAACAGTCGTGACAATTTAGTGACCGGTCAAATGTCAATCAAAATGAAAATGAAAAACTCAATTTATCAAACGAACGGGAATCGGAATCGAATACGGGAATAAGATTTAAATTCAAACATTGGCGGTATACCGATTTATCCTTGATGGACGTTTGTTCATTATTGTTGATACTTTCTAAAATACTGCAAAGGAAACAACAAGTTCATTTTTTAAATTTAAAATATTATAAATTTTTACAAGGAAATTTTAGAAATTAATTATTATCAAATTTAAATAATTTGCGAAAGTGTAAACAAAACATCTCACGTATAACTAAATAATTTTCCATCAATTATTCAATATATATTTTAACACTATATCAAGAAGCTACTGTCACCAATAAATCAGCACAAAATTAAACATTTTGCAAAAATTTATAAAATATTGTGCAAAATTGAGCTATATATAAAATATATTATTTAGATTTTGTCTACTAAATTGTCAGCTTCAGGCAGATAATTGCTTAACGCTGAAAAAATTCGGAAACACTGATCTGTTTTTAACACTGAAAACTTGCCAAAACCAATCGAGAAAAGCCCAAAATATATTCAGACAAAAATGTGAAATTGTTGCTAAAAAGCACGAAATGTGGAAAACATGTAGGGAAACTCTGCGTTAAAGAATGCGAAAATTTGAATACATTCTTTGTAAATTTGTATGGCCATTTTTATGACCTAATGGTGGTCTCACAAATTTAGATATACACAGGCAAAATAATTTAACAAACAATAAGTGTAAAATTATAAATGAATTTAAAAACTGAATGAAATTGAAGAAAATTTGAAGAAAAATGGAAATATTAAATTCACAAAAACAAATGCACATATCAAGGGTTAAGAGGCAAATTTGAACACATTGCTTGAAGCTAAAAAGCAAAAATTAACGCTGGTTTTTTGTAAAATTCAGACGCAAAAATGAACATTTCGTGATTCCGTTTCCACTGAATGTTCATAATTTTGAGAAGAATGCAGAATTAATTTCAATATTTTGTCAGCGAAAAATCAAACTGCACTAAAATTAAATTTTCCTAATTCCGGGACGCACGAAAATTAATATATTCAGTGGCAGAACGCACTAAATAAATATTTGGCACCATATGGTAAAGCATGTAGCAATGATTCATGGCTATCATTAGTTCGTTTAGAAACTAACAGATTAATCTTAGTGCGTCCTAGCGTCTCGCTGATGATTGCTTGTGTCTCTACCTAATTATATTTGTCAGTAACATCCCGACACGTATTTCAAAAGTTTACCGATTTGCTTAATGCTTTGTTGCCCACACCAAATTAAATGTTTCAAAATGAAAAAAGTATTAACAACTTTTTGAAATAAATATTTCATTAGTCGTCAAATCCAAAATTGTAGTAATAATAAATAATTATTATTTAGTAAAAATTATTTGTGACTTTAGTTACCTATTACGAGATTACGACTCATTGTACCGACCCTTGAAGCATTGCCAAGATGAATTGGCATACATCTATAAAAGTGAATTCGCGAACAATCATTGGCAAAATTTACTACAAAACCTAACATTTTTAATTAAAAAAATCTTATTCGGTCGCTCTAACGCATAAAGCTTCTTTATGGAGTATCACTTTATTAATACGGAAAACGTTGTATGTATATACACACAGTATTTCTCAGTTCTTTTTCTTTTTTTTCTAGTATAGTTCATGCGCTATACAAGCTTGACTATGTTTGTACACAGTACATATACATCCGTTAAGGTGCAAAAGTATGATTTGCGTGGTCGTATTTGAGAAGGAGAAAGAAACAGAGAGAGAAAGTAGTTCCAATCCAAAAGCATTGCACTGGAAACCTGACATCTGTAGAATTCTGGAGAGTCTCTATATGTAATATGGACCTTGTAGGGATTTATTCCCTGTATTTGCCTTCCTTTGACCAAGAGAGGAATGTTTCATTTGGGGTAAAATACATTTACATGTGAGTACAATAGCCGCCAATCATTATCACTGAAATTGTAATAAAACGATAATGCGTAAATTAATAAATTTTATTAACTGTAATAATTATTTATTTTTTATTCGTGGATACTGTTTTTATTTTTGAACGGGAAAGTGACGGAGAACTTAATTGCATTTGAAGAAGAACTCCCAGGGTTCAGGATGGAGCAAGTCTTAACAAACAATCTGGTAAGTTCCCCCGTTAAAACAATTCTACAATTAAAACAACTATCACAATTTAGTAACACAATTCACACTATGGCCCCATATGTCTTTTATATTCTACAAATTAAATCTCCACAATTATTGCACTTTTGCAAAACTCGATCAAATCCCTAAAATAAACCTTCATGGTCCAGTGAGCTTATAATTTTCGATAAATATTTCCAATTATTGTTCGAAAAGTAATTTGACTAATAAATTATTCCAAAATAATGTAACAGAAAAACGGTATTAAAAACTATTATTATCTTTTTACTTTAGTTTGTGTCAGTTATCGTGTTTAAATAACTCTGCTTCTACGCATATTACAGTTATCTAAATTTTATATATTCCAGGTATTTAAACATATGTTGGGATTCCTTAAAAAAGAAGACCTCTTTGAAACATCAAGTGTCAGCAAGTATTGGAATTTCTGGTCTCGCGAAGTTCTCCGAGAAAAATACTGTTTAACAGCCAAGCCCCAAACTTGGGGAACCCCGCCATCTTGTACTTTGATTCCTTTTCATGGCAATCCTGAAACTGAAAAAGAGGCTTCGTACTACCTGCGCAAATATAGCAATCCTTGCGGTTTCCTTCAACAATTGAATAACTTTTTGGAGAATTCTGTCAATGTACCGTTCGTTGGTTTGACTATCTATGTCGTTGAAAGCAAAGATCACACATGTGTTCCAGACGAGTGTACCAGCAATCTTATTTGCAACATCCTCAACAAACTCAACGTGAAAGTTTTGGACATTGGCTGGGATCCAGATTCAAAATGCGTCATGGCTTCAAAATGTTTGAGTGAAATTTGGAATTCAACTGCTGCATCCCTGCAACGCTTACGTGTCCGTCTTATTTACGACATATTAAGATCTGGCGGTTTCGAAAATCGGGCTTCTCTTTTTCCAGAATTTGTTAGCACAAAGTCAGTCGGGTTACCGAATCTTCAACGTCTAGACGTAAGCAGCTACTTCAACTATTACGGTTGTGGAAATGGATTTTCCAATAAAATCCGAGAGTTGGTGCAAGCAGCCCCGAGATTGTTGACACTTGAAGGAAATATTTATTCATCCTGCTCAAGGCTGATTGTGGAACTAGATTTAACACGATTTATACAAGATTTCCAATACATACTGTACAACTCAAGATATATATGTGATATTGAGGACATTGAACAACATTTATCATTTGGCCAAAAATGCCCAAAGTTGAAGAAATTAAAAACACAAATTTCGAGATGCATACATTCTATACTAGATTCGGATGAACCTGAGCGGGTGAACAAGATTGCAACTACGGTGGAGTTATTGTTCCAGAGCAGCAGGACAACTTTACGGCACTTGAGAATATACTGCGCTGAATTGTTGTGGTTGTTTAGAAATTGCAATTTCCCGGAATTATCTGAATTAAAAAGTTTAGCATTGATTTGTTCAGAATTTCATTATCCTTGGCTAAAGACTATAAACTGGGGAAGGTATTTTCCTAAATTAGAACAATTTGCAATTATAAAGGATTTCGAAAGTGGCTATTTCCTTTCACAGGATCGTGTGAACGATAATATTGTAACAAATTCTTTGCCATTTGTTTGTGAAAGTGTAACAACATTGATAATCGGGCTCTACACCAGACGCACGGAAAGTGAAACATTTAAGACAGTCTTTCCTAATATCAAGGAACTACGTTATAGGAGTGGCGGTTTGCGTCATCCAATTAAACTTCAACATAACCAGTGTGAACTGTGGTGGACTTGGGAGAATCTGGAATCCTTATATGTAAGTGACGAAGCGAATTGTGATAGAGCCGACAGTGCATTCCTGGGAATTTCTTCAACAGAAGTAAAATATTTGAAGAAGAATATTGCAAATTTTGACTCTCTGGAAATTGTGTCGTCAAGACCTGGACTATCTAATTTAAAAAGTAATCATTATTACGAAAACAAAGTATCGCTACTTAAGGTGTAAGATGGGTTAACCCTGTTTGTAACCCTGTTGTTGTTGTTGTGTGAACAGCTCTTTTGGTAAATAGATATCAAATAGAAAGTATTACATTGTCGGTGGAGATTCCAAGTGGGCTATAACTATGTTTGAAAATATTCCATCATTTACAGTCAAAGCCAAATGATAACTGGACTAATTTACACTTGCCTTGCACTTGAGATTTTTAATATAACGTCTTCCGTCATTAAGTTTACACGCAGTTTAAATAGGATTTCTCCTCTAGCATGTCTGAGGGATTCCCCTTGTGATAGTCCAATTTGTATCTCCATCAACGACGTATTGATGTCAAAAGCCTTGAACGGTAATTTTCCATTGTACACGCCGTTTCAAATGTAACCCACCCGGTAGCAAAACCGTGGTCGATAACTCATCTTGCAGCAAAATGGAGTTAACCGACCTTGCACCTTAATAAGCGATGCTCTTTTATCCAAAGCAGAAGCAGTTATATTTGTTTGTGTGTTTCGTGATTTCATATACTGTTGTAAAGGTTTAAAAGACGTTTCAGGTAATCTGAACTAACATTTGTGTGCTTAATATTTCACTTGTTTGATAATTCTATGTAGAATTGAAAACGCTCTCCATACAATTCGATCACAATTGTGCCCAGCCGAAGTCGGACATGTTTATCTTCTCACCACTTGTTTTGAATCTTGAATTAAAGCGCTTACCGGATTTAAAAGTATTATTAAGAATACGTCGATGTGACCACTTTAATAATTGTGGTAAGCATTTTAGCCGGTTATACTCGAAACGTAACAATTTATTATCTACAAGTTTTTTGAATCTAACCACTATATCGCTTATATTTTGAATTTCAGATTTTCAGGTCGATTGTCTCCAGCCTTTGCCACATTTTGTAAAATCTCTCAAAATGACGCAGATTAGTGAAAGAATGCAATTATCTGCCCAAAACTAATTACGGGTTTGAACAATCAGTCGTCATCCACTAACTACACTAATGTTTATTTAATTTGAACGTTTCTACAATTTAGCAGTGCGATATTGTTATTTGGTTCTCGGATCTATGAGTTTATATGATGGGTGAATTTTTGCTATTAAAAACTATAAAGAGTCAACAACAGGCAATAAAGAAGACCTCAAGAAGTCTTTTGACAATTATGTATGATTTTATTTTCCACAAGTAATAATAATTATTCGTCCTAGATATGTGAAAGTATAGGATCATACCTATATTTTATTTTGATATTTATCTATAATATGTATTGCTTACACAAACTATACAAGTTGTTTTTGTTATATAGTTGTTTTTAAAATGTTTTTATCCCCCAAGTAAAACCTGTTGTTGTTTAGGTTGTCAAACTCCACGCTTTACTTTCAACTTGTATACAACAGTGAAGTAATATATACCATAACGTCCATAACTATAATCTTAAAGCAGCAGTATTGCATCCAACAATTAAATAAATGTAAAATTCTTTTAAATTGTCGAATTAATACTAATTCCTAAATCTATTTCGATAATTTGTAAATAACAGAAATCAACTTTGAAATATTATGTTGCGACATTTCCGCAAATGTAAAAATTAAACGATTAGAGGTGCAATAAAATTGGTTTAAAATTTTAACATCCTTCCAATTCCCGTTTTTATTTTCTGGTCTACTGGGGTTTTTCCTTGAAAAATACTAATATTACTAAAATACTAATATTAATCGCGTCATATTTTAACATAGTATTTTAACATATTTTAACATGTTTATTCTGTTAAAATTTTGCCCACAGGCCCCGCATTTGCCACGTGCATATCCATGAATGACGTCACAATCATATCCAAAATAAATAACATTAAAGGATTAGTGAATTAAATTACAAATTCAAAAAGGCTTTTGTATCTAACCATGGGTAGACAATTCGTTTATTTTAAGAAATAAAATTTATCAGCCGTATGACAGACTGAGTGTGCGCTAGACCTTGAATAAAATATTAATGTTATAGAATGATAAATAGTTCTTGTACGTATCTATATAAAATTAATTAAAATAAGCCGGTAAAAACATTCAGATTGCCCAGCTTTAAAAGTTATGCAATAAAAGCTGAAGTATTTGGATTCCAGAATATGGATGTGGACACTGTAAAATTACTGTCAGAGGGAGGGCAAGTGTAGAATTTAATGGTGTTACTAAAATTATTCATTTTCTTTTGAAGCTCAAAGTACAATTTATAATCAATAATCTTCAATATACAAATTACAAACTACACGTAAAATCGTGTATAAATGTAAAAATACATGTATTAAAATACCATGCATTTTGACCAGCTCTGTTAAACGCGCGAAAGTGCCGGGCGTTGATTAATACTATTCTAGGGATCCAGGACAGACAAAAACTTGTTGCTATAACTGATCCAAAAACCACAACTTCACGGAAGTAAAAAGCATTGCAGTCTCCAGCCGATGGAAGAAGAAAAAGGTAAAAGTTCTGTTTGCCGTTTTCTTATTTCAAAAATTATCACATGTCAAGTGAGAATACCGTATACATACAATGACGAAATCATTCCCTGTAATCTACATATGTACGTATACCTATATCCGCATTTGCACTCCTGAGGACACAAGGCTTGTCAAAATCATAATTTACAAAATGTCAAATATAAACACCTATGCTCCAATTTTCAGCCAAATCGGTTCAAAAATGTGTAAGTGGCAGCGGTACCTCAATTTGTCTTTGAAATTCCGTCACCGTCGTATGAGCGATTCACGTGGGTAAAACAACCGAATAAACCTGCAAAGAATGATCCGCCCTAGTTCTGGACCAAAAAAAGGTAAATCCGTCGCCATCAGGAAATTTATTTGAGATCCTAAGAACAGGCGCGTAGCCAGAAATTGTCAAAGGGGGAGGGCAAGGACAAAATATCATGTACATATGTATACAGTAATTTCACACTTATGCTGAATGTCCAGAAATACCAAAAACGGATAGTTTGCATCCAAGTAGACCCGTTACGAAAATAATTTTTAAACAGTGCCCATGTATTTAATTAAGAGTGCTAAAAGGTCTCAGAAAAGGGTTTCACGAATTTGAAGTTTCAAACAAAACTATTTGGCCGATTTTCGTGATCATGGACGCAAATTAACAGAAAATTAAATGACTACGGTAGATTGTGGGGGTATATAGAAGATGAAAAAATTAATTTTGTGTTTAAACGGGTCTATTGGATGCAAACTATCCGTTTTTAGGGGTGGCGTAGATGTCCCTGGTAGGATGACCTTTGTCCGTCCGTACATCCGTGTACGTCCGTGTACACGATATTTTCAAAACTGTTTGACTAAATCAAGCATGACTAAATTCGAAGTTGAACAGACGGATTTTTGGATTTTTTGTCCGACCTGGCTTAAAATGGGTACATATAGACTCCAGGCATAGAGCTAGATTGAGTTCAACGTTGAACCAGGTGAATCAAACTGTTGTAGTTCCTCAGGTTTATTAAAATTGCTATCTGATTTGGATTAAATGTTGAACTGTCTGGACGCCGCTTCGCTCAATAGCTATCGATTTATCGATAGCAAACGTAAATTTCTTGTTTGAACTTAGTACAAATGATCCCCAGGCATAGAGCTTGGATCAGTTCAAAGTTGGGCTGAATCCGTTTAACCGTTTTGGAGTTACCCGGGTTATAGAAAAACGTTCTCCGATCTTCCTGTAACTTCGTACACATGGATTCTAGGCATGGATGAGGAAAGTTTTGGGGGATAAGCCGAATCGGCAGACCTTTTCGGGTATTTTAAAAGATTGTCCGATTTTCCCGAAATTTTGTACAAATAGACTATATAATAGCTAATTCGAATGTTACTTTTAATCAAGATAATTTCATTCCCGGTGTAGATTTTGTGACGTTTGCAATAATATCCACCGAAAGCAAATTAAATTTTCAAATACCTGATCTAGACGTATTTTTCTCACATTTAATTTTTTCAATTTATACATATATTTCCTTTTCTTGTTTATTATGGTACGCCTAAACCGTCCTAAAAAACTTAATTATTTGGAATACCATTCCAAGGTGCATGTTCACGCAGCCATCGAGCTCGGGAATCTACGCCGTCTCTTCGCGCAAGCAATAAATTATCGCGAAGCGATGGTTTTTGGTATTTTTGAGGAGCTTAAGAAAATTTGGGATCTGGACTTTCCGCATAGGTCTGAAATTACTGATACTTATTAACATAAGTATATAAAATGATTAATTTTAGTATTTATTGATTTAAAAATTTTAACATTTTACTTCCCAAGGAAGGGGCAATTGCCCCCTTTGCCCCCCCCCTTGGCTACGCGCCTACTAGGAATGGTGAGTGACCCACAGCGTTTTGATCAAATTTTTATTAAATCTATTTACCCATCGATCTGTATAGTTTATTTCAGTCTCAAGTAATAATAATTATTATTTATCATTTATTTATTATTATTATAATTACTTTATTACAATAAATATTATCCAATTAGGATGCATGCGCAGCCTATTTACATAATGGTCAGTTAAATCTTCAGAATGCAAAATAAAAATCCCAATAATAATATAAAATAATTTAATTTTATTATTTATTTTATAATAATTAATTTAATTATTGTGACACTAGTTGGCATTTTAAAGTTTGCCAGTAATTTCAATTCCATCCAAATCCACAACATTACTTCCTTTACCGAAAATCAAAACGTTGCTACCGCGTTGTAGGGGAACTTCGATTGTAACAAAGGTCTGGAATTCATCGCGAGCTGTGGGATACTCGACAGTCATGGACACATCATTATTAACCAATAGCCTGTGCGTACCCCTGCCCATGTCACTAACGTAGTAAACCCGGACTTGATAAGTCCCCGCAGACTCCACCCACACGCCCGTAAATTCCACGCTCGACTCATCATACATTAAGTCCCCAACGTAGGAATGACCAGACGCTCGATGCAACGCAGTGATGGCTCCATCCAGGATGAGACCATCTTCAGCCTCATACGTTTGGGCCGGTGCCTGTGGCCACGCGCCCCAGATTTCCAATTCGGTCATCCCGATGAAATAATCATTTACAAGATCGCGCGTGAAGACAACTCGAACGTGCTGAGTGACGATGGGATCGAAATCGATGGTGTTGACATCATTCGGTGAGCAAGCGCTTGGTGAGCTTTGCTGATTTGAAGCAGGCTTCCATTCTTGTCCGCCGTGGTATTCCACTTCCATTTTGATGGGGCAATCTTATCATTTTGAAAATTTTGGTTTTATTTTTATCGTCGTTTATATAATAATAATAAGTTAAATAATATTCTGGGAGCAATTATTATGAAATTTATTAAGCTCAATTTATTTGATATTTTTTTGTAAAATCCCTTACCACAGCGCCCCTCACCAGTGACAACATCCGAGTAAATATACAACTTGACTTGACTGATGTTTTTGGATCTTCCGGGCCCAAAATCCAGAGCATACCAATCAGTGTCATGGCCAGAGCCGAAGTTTATCCAGCGATTCGTCGGATGGAAATCATAAATGATCCTGCCGTCCAGTGGATGCCATTCGCTTGAGTCGATCCCGGCATTGTAACTGACCTTCGGAGCGGGATAGCCCTGATTGTTGACATTGGAGGCATAATTCGCGATTTTTTGTTGACCACTTCGAACGACAGCTGCAGGAATATCAACGCTCATCCGTCCGATGTTCGGCTGAGACTTCACAAACTCTCCGTTGACGAAGATCTGCAGACCGGAATGGCCTGACTCGTAATATGATCCATCAGCATCGAAAAGCACCGTGATGTCGTGACCGTGATAAGGAATATTTTCTGCAGCGAAGAATCTCCAGTTATTTGGAACTAACGGATGAATCTCGAATACATTGTCCGGTCGGGGCTGAATCCCGATTAAATCCGCGAGGACGTTGTCGGTGTAGATGGAGTGGGCGTAATGTTCGGAGTGGTTGCTGAAAAGTTTAAATTAGTTTATAATACAATCGATCGGGCAGAAAGAATTACAATGTTCTATTTAATTCAGCTGATTATACTGTATTGCTTTAAGAGCAATAATAATATAATATAATTTATGGCCTACTTACAAGGCATCGCAAACCCAAAAATCTTTACCCGGTGAGTGACATTCCGAAACGTAGGGCTTGTCATTTTTGTACTGGGCCAGGGCATATTTATGAAGCATTTCAAGGAATTCGTTGACCGTCACCACGGGTGAGTTCGCATAGTTTCGAACTTGAGCAGCAAGAGATTTTAGTGTTAAGGAGGTTGAGTACGGCCAGGAGTTTCCATTCCTGAATGAATATAAGGATCGAAATTATTACAAAATAATTTGTTACACACAGACTGTTTTGTATTGCAGATTTGTATTTTAATATAATGCAGTCTAAAATGTATTTTAATGTGTGAAGATTTGTATTTAAATCAATTTCGGAATTATTATCATTACCAAGATCATTTCTCTAATCTAGATAAAATACCCAATTTGTTAATAATATCATAAAATACATCGTTCTTACCACCAGCAGCATATTCCTGTCTGATTTCCATCATACCAAGGACTCCTGACCTCACAAGTGGTCGGCCCGTATAAAGTGTTAAATCCTTCCGGATCGAAAAGCTGCTCCCATGCTTCTGTGTACTCGGTTGAGTCACCTGGAATCAAGTACTGCCAAGGGTAGAATCCTACTTCTTCACGGGAGTCCAACAATTCAAAGTTTGGATTGTTGTCTCCAGAATGACTTTAAAATAATCCAGGAAAATTACTCCTGCTTAGGAACAATCGAAGGACTCCGCAAGAGTCAATAAAAATGTCAATATTCTTGATTATAAGTGTACATATTTAATTTAAATTATATGCCATTAGTTACTTAAAAGCGTGAAAGAAAAATTTTCGTTGCGGATCCCACAATCGCTCGATCACAGCCGCCTTCAATGACTCAGCGCGAGTTTGGTACTCCAAAAACGTATCAAAGTCCTGGACCAGCGCAGCGATTTTCGAAATTGCAATAGCATTTCCGTACATCTCCGCATTGAAACTCGGTCTGTAGCCCGCACCGCCATGGTAAGGATCATCAGTTTGAACAGAGGAGCAGGACATTTCTTGAGCATCCCAATGAGGGGAAATCCAGTATAATTTCCAGGTGTCGTCATAGTGATCATCCCATTTCCGGTAATTACGAACTAGCCCCGTGAGTTGAGATTTGATGAATTCCTCATCCCCATCAATCAGGAAGGAATTGTAGGCTGCATCAGCAATCCATTCTGAATAAGCGTTGGGATCACCGCCTTCTCGGGTCCAGAAATTGATGTAATCCTGGAATATTTAATATCATTTATTAATTTTCAATATAGTACAAAATTTTACTATTTTAAATAATATTATTAAAATATAAATTACAGAATAATATTATACTAATTATTAGATAAAAGAAAACTTTACTTGAACATATCGCCTATCCCTCAACCACCGAGCCTCATTAATATGATGACCAGCAGCATCATTAATCGTGTCGAATTTCAGTGAATAGAATACTTTATAAACGAATTCGGTGACAATAAATCCAGCCCCAGGCAACGTCGCAATGTCGCAAATGTCGCTTCAAACTTGACCATCGGTAATAATAAACCTCTTCGATTTCCTTGTTTGGAACTTCTACAAATGGAATATTATCTCGAAACCACTGGGGCTCGGCATAATGCCCGATTTTACTATCCTGATTTATGAAGTTTGTTCGCTGAGCAGTGCATTGATTGGAATTCAATGCTGCCAGTAGAGCCAATATTAGTGTAATTTTTGTGATCATTTTTTTAAAAAAATGCTGAATTTATTATAGAACCAACAAGCAGACCCGACGGTTGCCCTAAATCTGACGAGATTGATCGCATTGTCTACCTTTTCATAACTTATCTGGCTGCACTTGAGGTTATAAAACTGCACGGTCAACAACAACTTTTGACCCTCCAAGTCTATATTATGGAGTCCAAATACTTCAACTTTGATGGCATAACTTTTGAAAAGGTGTGCAATCTCAATGCTTTTCTCGGCGTATTAAATTAGATTTTATATACATACAAGAACTATTTATCGTTGTATAACATTATTATTTTTGCTCATACTATTCACGTAACCATTTAAATTTATAAACTAATTATTATTTTTATTTTCCTAAAGGCTTAGCCCACATTCAAACTGTCATGCGGTTGATAAATCGTATTTTTTCAAGTAAACAACTTGTCAACCCATAGGTGTTAGATACACACGGATTTTGAATTAAGAATTAATTCACTATAATCCCGTATTAATGTAATGTAATTTGGATATAACCGTGACGTCATTCATAGATCACACGGAGTTCAGGTTCGCATGGAGTTAGCCCACTTTGTATTTTACATGTTGCGCTGACTGAAATGATGGTGCATGTAAGCTGACCATTTTCAAATAACTGAAATAAAGTACACCCTGTTGAAAAATTTGACCGTTAAACAAATGTGAAATAATGTAATATGTGTACATATCGTCGGTTAAACCAGCATAGGAGCTATTTTACTTTTCAGCTAATTTGCACAAGCGCTATTTTGTTTTTGTTC